>JAWPHD010021209.1:0-29008 GCA_037043455.1 Cyrtodaria siliqua | reverse complement strand
AACGACTAACGTGCACGGGGTATTGCTCTCCCTGCACACGGGACCGATGGCTTTACATCCCATCCGAAGGATAGCATACTTTCACAGTACCTTGCCAGTGTAAGATACTGTGGGAGTGTGTTGACCCAGGACGTGACCCCACCGGGAACTGAACCCGTGACTTCTGGAACGAGAGTCAAGTATGCCAACCACTCTGCCACCGCAGCTACTTTAGAATCTATACATGGGGCTTCCAGCTTAAGAACCATCTGATAGATGAGGCCTAGAAATAGTGCCTGATGAGGCCAAGAAATAGTGCCTCTTGCCCAAGGACACAAAAGAATCCCAGTGGCGCCGATGAGGATTGTCGATTTCCACCGATATTTCATCTTAACCCTGCTGCACCGCCGGGAAACATAATTCCCCTGCTTTTTTCTTTCTCGATTGAATTGTGAAAACCACACTCAGTCTGTCCTTAGGAGATTGGCTCTTGTCCATTTGTTGAATGATGCTTGAGATTGGAATTGTTTGTTTAAGGCCAAATAAAATTATACCTGAGTTTACTGTAACCCGACCGACCCTCTGAAAACACCCCCGACTCTTTTTTTTATTATTGAAAATAGAAAAATAAAAAAATAAAAATTGAAAAGAAAATAAACAAATATTTTTTTTATTTATTTTTTGTTAAATAATTATGTTCACGAGATCACGGCCGATTCATGTGCTCATTGTCCTGCTGTTGGAGCTGAACCTCTTCCGGAGTTGCGAAAAATAAATTACACGGTTTTACCCCTTTGCAATAATTGCAAGTGATTGGGAAAAGAGCCAGTTGTTGTCATGCCTTTTGGGAAACAATAACACATACACAATTTCATTTGTTATCTATTGTAGTTTTTAAAATACCACATTTTCCCATTCATCAAAGCTCATCACCACCTTAAATTAACTTCGCCAAAAAATAAAATAAAAAAATGAAATAAAATGCCTACCTACCTACCCTATTTTTTTCAGCAATGTTACAGTAAACACAGGTATAATTTTATTTGGCCTAATGACACATTGATCAGTCAGAGCTCTAACCTTAAATAGTTACAAGTTTTATAACTGCTGGAAATTATTAAAATGCCAAATTCTTATCTCCCTTTGGTTTAGAGTAGCAGATATATACTTTCCCCTAACGACCATTTGTAACCTAAATCAGTTACCAAGATCATTTGCTAATAAATCGAAATAGTTGCCAAATGTGTGGTGTTTATTTATGTCTGAATACTTATTATTAAGGATAAATACATCTTCATCATGATCCAATTATCATGTTGGAGCCTACAAAATGATTTTTAATGAATTTTGTTGCATAACGGAGGCAACTTGAGAGGCCTTGCACACTGGATTTTCATCCATGCTCATAGAATTTTATTGCATGGTTGAACATTTAAATAATCACCCAACCTGGAGAAAATTATATATATATATAGGGAAAATTCCCGTACAGAAGATAGAATGCATCTAAACTTGGAATGATTTGTGGTAGTAACTGATTTTGGTTACTATCCCAGTTTTAGTGTTTTTTTTAAATAACAGTCACAGGTTAGGCCAAATAAAATTATACCTGAGTTTACTGTAACCCGACCGACCCTCTGAAAACACCCGACTCCTTTTTATTTCATTGAAAAAAAAAAATAATAATAATAAAAAAAAAAATGTTGAAAAAATAATAACGTTCATTAGATCACGGTGCAATTTTCAATTTCGCGGTGCGGTTTTGAAAACGTGTGAATTTCACGGTATACTGTGCACAGGACTGGTATAAAACAGTCAAAATAATGGCATCTCCCAGTGCTGTTTTGGCTGTACAGTTTCAAAAATGTCAGCACATGGAAGCGCTAATGTTATGGCGTGCACTCTCCATAAAGAATCGATTGTTGAATTGTTTGACAAGTACCACAAACAGGTCGGTAAATGCCCCGAGTTGCAGGCCACCTGTCGTAAGTTTGTTTCTAAAACAGTAATATTAATGTGCATATGTTTACTTGCTTCTCAGCACTAAGCATTGGCATCGACTACTACTGCATTATAACTTCTTGAAGAAGTATGCTGTTCCATAATAATTAATAACTCAATCTCAATATAGGCTCATAATAACTAACATGAGAAATTTATAAATATTTATTACTTTCTGATGTTAGAGTTAGAGAAGTAATATACATGTAAGTCAACACTTTTACAAAACTATTCAAATGGTCAATTAACATTTGACATTATAACTTTGAATATTTTTTCAGCTGTCTGGGAGGCAAGAACTGCTCTTGGTTACATGTATGTCAACCGCAGAGGTTGACTACACCTGTGGGTCCCCCATCCTTCCTGATGGTCATATACCGGTATTCAGGAAGAGCATGGAAGTCAAGTCACTCATAACATGTCAGGCCCACTGGAGATTACACTGTATGGAGCTGGACTGATCCCAGCCGACTCATGTACTCATTGCTGTTGGAGCTGACCCTCTTTCGGACTTGCAGAAAACATTTAAGACTGTTTTACCCCTTTGTAATAATTGCAAGTGTTTGGGAAAAGAGCCAGTTGTTACCAGGCCTTTTGGGAAACAATAAAACATACACAATTTCATATTGTTATCTATTGTAGTTTTTAAAATACCACATTTTCTCATTCATCAAAGCTCATCGCCACCTTAAATGTAACTTCGCCATAAAATAAAAAAATAAAATAAAATGCCTACCTACCTACCCTATTTTTTTCAGCAATATTTTAATTCAGATACGTATAAATTAAGTGAGTGGTTAGCGATACTGGTAACAGGAGCTGACTTTCATTATGAAAATAGATCTGCAAAATAGAAACAATTTGGATTTAACTTTTTTTTCCAACCAAGATCAGTGCTATCGATACCGAGCCCCAAACAAATCATAAACAGATATTAAGTAATTCAATTGACAATGTTTTCGAGAAAAGTCATGATTTTTCAAAATTGTCCAGAAAAATGGAAAAGTAGTACTTTGTTTACAACTGTCAGTTTTAACAGATGGAAAGACATGGTCAAATTTTTGACTTCATACGATTATCTGTATTGAGTAAATTTGCTGTTATGTCCTCTATAATACCCTTGTAACAGTCTGAAATGGTAGTTTTAAATTTGAGATTTTACCCCATAGTTATGATTTAAGGGAGTAAATATTTCTGTGATTACCACTCGGTTCTAGCAAAAATAAAACCCTCAAGTTTGAATTGAGGGGTGATCACTCAACAAATCATTATCCGGGGCTCTGAGTTAATGCTATATGCCAGCAGTCCAGGGCTTTTCCTAGGTATTTTGGGAAAAAGGCCCCTAGATCGAATTGGGAATTGTTTATCGACAAATTGCCAAAACTGGGAAATAAGTACATTATGAACAATTATATTTCAACCTGTTAGAGTGGTAACAACAATCAGTTACTGAAATTAGTGTGTGGAGTGACACCAACACAACAGAAATTATCTTTAAAACTTTAAAGAAAACATGTTTTTATTTATTTTTTAGCTCTACTGGCCGAAGGCCAGCAGAGCTTATGGGATGCCGAGTTGTCCGTCGTCCGTCCGTCGTCCGTCGTCGGCGTTAACTTTTGTCTCGTTAAGACGATAGGGCCTTCATTTTTTATCCGATCTTTACCAAACTTTAACAGGTTGTTAATATCAATGAAAGCTCGGATGAGTTCGAAAACCAGCCACAAGTAACAGGGGAGTTATGGCCCTTGATTTAGTTAAAAAATGCTATATCGCTATATTTTGCCTCGTTAAGACGATAGGGCCTTCATTTTTCATCCTATCTTTACCAAACTTTACCACATTGTTAATATCAATGAAAGCTTGGACAAGTTCGAAAACCAGCCAGATCGGACCAGTAACAGCAGAGTTATGGTCCTTGATTTAGTTAAAAATGCTATATTTTGCCTCGTTAAGACGATAGGGCCTTCATTTTTCATCCTATCTTTACCAAACATTACCACATTGTTAATATCAATGTAAGCTCGGACAAGTTCGAAAACCAGCCATATCGGACTAGTAACAGCGGAGTTATGGTCCTTGATTTAGTTAAAAATGCTATATTTTGCATCGTTAAGACGATAGAGGCTTCACTGTTCATCTGATCTTTACCAATCTTTATCAGATTGTTGATGTTGTTGAAAGCTCGAACAAGTTTGAAAACCAGCCATATCGGACCAGTAACAGCGGAGTTATGGCCCTTGATTTAGTTAAAAATGCTATATTTTGCAGCGTTAAGACGATAGAGGCTTCACTGTTCTTCTGATCTTTACCAATCTTTATCAGATTGTTAATGTTGTTGAAAGCTCGAACAAGTTTGAAAACCAGCCATATCGGACCAGTAATAGCGGAGTTATGGCCCTTGATTTAGTTAAAAATGTTATATTTTGCCTCTTTAAGACGATAAGGGCTTCATTGTTCATCCGATCTTTACCAAACTTTATCAGATTGTTAATATCAATGAAAGCTCGGACAAGTTCGAAAACCAGCCATATCGGATTAGTAACAGCGGAGTTATGGCCCTTGATTTAGTTAAAAATGCTATATTTTGCCTCGTTAAGATGATAGGGGCTTCATTGTTCATCTGATCTTTACCAAACTTTATCAGATTGTTAATATCAATGAAAGCTCGGACAAGTTCGAAAGCCTGCCATATCGGATTAGTAACAGCGGAGTTATGGCCCTTGATTTAGTTAAAAATGCTATATTTTGCCTCGTTAAGACGATAGGGCCTTCATTTTTCATCGGATCTTTACCAAACTTTATCGTTAATGTCTATGAAATCTTGGTCAAGTTTGAAAACCAGCCAGATTGAACAGTAACAGCGGAGTTATGGCCCTTGATTTTGTTAAAAATGCTATAATTTGCCTCGTCATGCGTTAGGGCCTTCATTTTGCATACTTTTGCAGATTTTATGACCTTCTTTTTTATATGATTATTATTTTTATTTAATGGTTTCTTTATTTGAATTTTTAAAAAAAAATTATTTTATATTTTATTTATTTATTTTTAATTTTTTTTTTTTTTAATTTTTTAATTTTTTTTTTTTTTTTTTAAATTATTGATTGTTTGATTGATTTTTTTTAATTTTTTTGTTTAATTATTATTATTATTTTTTTTTTATTTATTTATTTTTTTTTTTTTTTTTTTGGTTTAAATTTTTTTTTTTTTTTTTTTTTTTTAATATATTTATTTATTGATTTTTTTTTTTTTTTTTACATCTATGTTGGACCAGTCGGACCAGTAATAGAGGAGTTACGGCTATATTTTAAGTTAAAAATGCTATATTTTGCCTCGTTAATACGGAAGTCCATCATTTTTCATCTGATCCGTACCAAACTTTACCAGATTCTTTAGTTATGGCCCTTGTTTTAGTTAAAAAGCTGTTTTTTGCCCGAAACTTTCAAAAAGACGTAAATGGCAGTCACTCGCTTCATTGATGTTATAAGAGCCGTGTTTGCCAGTAGAGCGTCCACAGGCCCTCTTGGGCCTCTTGTTTGGATTGAGAATTTATTTGTTTAAATTGGTAAAGGAGTGGTTTTTGCCATTGTGAATGGGTATTCGGCCCCGTGTCACTCCTAGGGAAGCCCTGCAGTCTCAGTCGTTTGGTAACGCATAATAATAATAATACAGTGTAATAAGAGCATACCAGTTTTGCATTTTCAGATGTTTAGCGTAACAAGTAACTAATTTAATACATGTATCTGATTTCAGAACTGAGTCACTGATCGATAATGCGAAACTTAAAGCTGGTTTCCAGCCTGCAGTGCCAGGTACAGCTTGCCAGCAACAGCCAGTGCATGAGTGTAGACTGTGACACGGGAACCATATACTGCTCTACAGACAGTCTGCTGCTGGCCATACAGCCACACACAGGAGAGGTACATTAAATTCTGATCATATACTTAACAGTCTATTAAATCATTTTAGTATTATTTTATTATTGGAATTTAGTGATTCTGGATTTGAAGATCCTCATAACTCAGTGTCAAGTAAAACCCCAATGAGTTTTGAGAATGGACTGACTTCCTCCTCCTCGCTAAAATAACTGGTTTCATGGGTCAAATTTCTATCACTGAACCACAGGGGGTCGGCACGGTGTTGGGATGCCATCATGGTGTTTAAATGGTTTGTTATAGAGTTCTAAAACCCCAAATATCAAAAACCCATATTAATATGTATAAAACCCCAAATATCGAAAACCCATATTAATATGTATACTTAGTAATATGGGTTTTCGATATTTGGGGTTTTAGGACTCTATACCGAACCATTTAAACACCATGATGGCATCCCAACACCGTGCCGACCGTGCCGACCCCCTGTGCACTGAACCAATCAGAATCAGTTATTATTTTCATTTGGTTGTTTTGTCATGACATCACTTTCTGGTATTATGACATCACTTTCTGGTATTATGACATCACATCATGCTATTATGATGTAACAGATTAAGACTGTTTGTATCTCTCAGTGAGTAATGAGTTTCTTGAAACCAAGAATCATAATATTCTAATATTCTAAATATAAACAAATTCTAAAATGATTTAATAGACTGTTACTAGTCAAAATTCCAAAGTACATTAAAGTACCCACCTAAGAATATGTCAGTAATATATCATTGTTTTGTGTATTTGACGCTTGATTAAAGATACGGTTGAACTGCAAAATAATGAGTTTAAATCACCTGTTCTGATTGCATAAACACATTTTAAGCTTGTAAGTCAATTTGTTTCTTAGAAATAAATTATAACACTTACACAAATGGGTACATAGGATTTTGTTATGTGCTTTGAATTAGTGCAGCTTTCGATGTTCCTAATTCTAACATATGCCAACTCGGGTTCGACACTTACGCTAGTCCTCTAGTCTTGTGTCCACCTGTTTTTCAGGAGGACTACCTAAACGTGAAAGTTGGCTAGTCCATCGGACTAGTAATATTTCTAGCCCCATTATATATATTACGGACATAAAATACACATTCCTAATATACGGCCGGGGTCACGCGATTAGGCGAAGTCGCTTAAAACTTTGCTATGATTTGGCCGACTTCGCTTTTTAGCTCTACTGATCAGAGATCAGCAGAGCTTATGCCGTGGTGCGGCGTCCGTCGTCCGTCCGTCTGTCTGTCCGTCCGTTAACTTTTATTTGTAGCGACTACTCCTCTGAAACTACTGGATGGATATTCATAAAACTTTATAGAAATGTTGCCCATGAAGTCTAGTTGATCCTAGCAAAAATTCATGTTGATGTGAAATCCAAGATGGCCGCCAAAGCTAAAATTAGATTTTTTGAATTCAAGTTTGTAGCGACTACTTCTTGAAAACTATAAGTGATATTGATATGGGACTTTTTCTAAAATGATCAGCATGACATGATGTTGGTCCTTGTCGAAAATCGTTTTGATTTGACGTTAAACATGGCTGCCAGTGGCCATCTTTGTTTACATAGAGTTATATAATGAAAACTTGTAGCGACTACTCCTCTGAAACTACTTGACGGATTTTCATGAAACTTCACAGGAATGTTGCTCTTGATGTCTAAATGATCCTAGCAAAATTTCAGGTCAGCCGGAAATTCAAGATGGCCGCCACGGCTAAAAATAGATTTTCAAAATGCAAGTTTGTAGCGACTACTTCTTGAAAACTATAAGTGATATTGATATGGGACTTTTTCTAAAATGATCAGCATGACATGATGGTTATCCGAGTCGAACATTATTTTGATTCGACATTAAACATGGCTGCCAGTGGCCATCTTTGTTTACATAGAGTTATATGATGAAAACTTGTAGCGACTACTCCTCTGAAACTACTTGACGGATTTTCATGAAACTTCACAGAACTGTTGCTCTTGATGTCTAATTGATCCCAGCAAAATTTCAGGTCGGCCGGAAATTCAAGATGGCCGCCATGGCTAAAAATAGATTTTCAAAATGCAAGTTTGTAGCGACTACTTCTTGAAAACTCTAAGTGATATTGATATGGGACTTTTTCTAAAATGATCAGCATTACATGATGTTGGTCCTTGTCAAAAATCATTTTGATTAGATGTTAAACATGGCTGTCAGCGGCCATCTTTGTTTACATAGAATTATATAATGAAAACTTGTAGCGACTACTCCTCTGAAACTACTTGACGGATTTTCATGAACTTCACAGGAATGTTGCTCTTGATGTCTAATTGATCCTAGCAAAATATCAGGTCGGCCGGAAATTCAAGATGGCCGCCACGGATAAAAATAATTTTTCAAAAAACAAGTTTGTAGCGACTACTTCCTGAAATCAAAATCAATCAGTAGAGCTTCAAGGTCATTGACCTCTTGTTTATCTATGTGGGGCGAAATTTGAGTTGCCCTCATTTTCAGGTCAGTTTCGGCAATTTCAAATGTGATTAACCTCATATTTAACAAAACCCATATTTTTTTCCGTTTGGTGAATAATTAAAAATCGTACTACAAACTATTGCGCAAGGGCAGGGTAATGATTAGACGAGATACTTTGAAACTGATTTCTCCTGCGATAAATAAATTTAAAAGGCGGTGTATAATTATATTATTGATAACGGCACAGTTGTAAAAAATCTTTGCGGCGGTCGTCAATAAGCAAAAGTGTGTTTTATTGACGGCTAATTATGAAATAAAGAAATGTGTTTGGTATAAAGCGAGTTTGTTTGTGATTGTTTTATAGACGAGAGAAATCAACGGAAATGTATTTAATCCTACGATTAGTCATAGCCATCAATAAATTATCTATGTCTATGAATTAGGTAATGATTTTGTGTTTTGTTACTCAATGCAGGTATGAATGAAAAATAGGTTAGGGGTAATTGTCGAATAATATTGGGGTAATTGTCGAATAAGTATTTTTCAATAAAAATGAAACGAAGACCAGAATAATATTGCATTCGATCAACATGTGTCAAGTTGGTTAGGGCTGAACATGCATCTAAATCTCACTTCGGTCAAAGCCGTAAAGAGCTGATGAAAGTCTGCCTGGGGAGAAACCGAAAAAAATAAATAAAGTTTTACGATTTCAGTTGGTATCTTCAAGACAAAAAGGGTTTTTGGCACTGTTCACTTTGAAGTTTGTCTCCTGCTATACACCTGTTTTGTTTTTAGCTCAACTGATCAGAGATCAGCGGAGCTTATGCCGTGGTGCGGTGTCCGTCGTCCGTCCGTCCGTCTGTCCGTCTGTCCGTCTGTCCGTCTGTCCGTCTGTCTGTCCGTAAACTTTTATTTGTAGCGACTTCACAGCTGAAACTACTGGATGGATATTCATGAAACTTGACAGAAATGTTGCCCATAAAGTCTAGTTGATCCTAGCAAAAATTCATGTTGATGTGAAATCCAAGATGGCCGCCAAAGCTAAAAATAGAGTTTTAAAATACAAGTTTGTAGCGACTTCTTCTTGAAAACTATAAGTGATATTGATATGGGACTTTTTCTAAAATGATCAGCATGACATGATGTTGATCCTAGTCAAAAATCGTTTTGATTCAACATTAAACATGGCTGCCAGCGGCCATCTTTGTTTACATAGAGTTATATAATAAAAACTTGTAGCGACTACTTCTCTGAAACTACTTGGCGGATTGTCATGAAACTTTACAGGAATGTTGCTCTTGATGTCTAATTGATCCTAGAAAAATTTCAGTTCGGCCGGAAATTCAAGATGGCCGTCACAGCTAAAAATAGATTTTTAAAAAATAAGTTTGTAGCGACTACTTCTTGAAAACTATAAGTGATATTGATATGGGACTTTTTCTAAAATGATCAGCATTACATGATGTTGATCCTAGTCAAAAATTGTTTTGATTCAACGTTAAACATGGCTGCCAGCGGCCATCTTTGTTTACATAGAGTTATATAGTAAAAACTTGTAGCGACTACTCCTCTGAAACTACTTGGCGGATTGTCATGAAACTTTACAGGAATGTTGCTCTTGATGTCTAATTGATCCTGTCAAAATTTCAGGTCGGCCGGAAATTCAAGATGGCCGTCACAGCTAAAAATAGATTTTTAAAAAATAAGTTTGTAGCGACTACTTCTTGAAAACTATAAGTGATATTGATATGGGACTTTTTCTAAAATGATCAGCATGACATGATGTAGATCCTTGTGGAAAATTATTTTGATTCGACGTTAAACATGGCTGCCAGTGGCCATCTTTGGTTACATAGAGTTATATAGTAAAAACTTGTAGCGACTACTCCTCTGAAACTACTTGACGGATGTTCATGAAACTTCACAGGAATGTTGCTCTTGATGTCTAATTGATCCTAGAAAAATTTCAGGTCGGCCGGAAATTCAAGATGGCCGCCACAGCTAAAAATAGATTTAAAATAAATAAATTTGTAGCGACTACTTCTTCAAAACAATAAGAGATATTGATATGGGACTTTTTCTAAAATGATCAGTATGACATGATGTTGGTCCTTGTCGAAAATCGTTTTGATTTGACCTTAAACATGGCTGCTTTGTTTACATAGAGTTATATAATGAAAACTTGTAGCGACTACTTCTTTGAAACTACCTGACGGATTTTCATGAAACTTTACAGGAATGTTGCTCTTAATGTCTTATTGATCTTAGCAAAATTTCAGGTCGGCCTGAAATTCGAGATGGCCGCCACGGTTAAAAATAGATTTTCAAAAAACAAGTCTGTAGCGACTACTTCCTGAAATCAAAATCAATCAGTAGAGCTTCAAGGTCATTGACCTCTTGTTTTTGTGCTAAATACACCGTTTTCTTGGAAGGACCATCTAGTTCTCAGGAGGACTACTAGATTTTTAAAGTCACTAGTCCTCCAGACTACCCGTTTAAAAAAGTTAGTGTCGAACCCTGCAACTATAATTCTTTTGACATCATATTTTGCTAGCATTACCACTACAAATGTGTTCGCAAAATAATTTTTTGAAATATTTCAAAAGAACTAACAATTTAAAGTAAAACAAAAACCGAATATTTTACAAACTATTGGTAAAAACAAAATACTTATCACACAACTAGTCTAAAATATATTTGAAATAAAAAAATTAGTTCAAATACAAAAAAAATGAGTCAATAGGAATTTTTCTCAGTGTACATAGTCGAAATAAAATAATTTGAAGGTTCAATGCAACATGGTTGTATCTTCCCTATAATTATTTGTAATTGCAAGTGTTGCATTGAAACCTCAAATTATTTTAATGTTGGAGTTTTTCACTGCTTTAATTTGTCGGTGGAATACATATTTTATATAACATGCCGGGTAACTATGCATGGGTGATGTCTAAGTGAAAGAAATTTTATAATCACTCGTATTAATAACTAACTCGGAATACAAAAGTAACTAACTGTGACATTGTTTTATTGGCATCAATAAAATGTTGAGGCCATCGACATGTATCATTTGCTAAGAGTGTTCAACAAATCAAAACATTTTGGTTAAAATTGAACACAAACTGATATAAAAGGTAATAAATAAGATTATCTAACTGCTAGGTTTGATGTTAAGGAAGTCCTTTACCTGATGGTAGGACTGTAACAATATATAGAGATTATTTAAGTTGGGATTGATTATAGGGAAATCCTTCTGTTCATGAGATGGTAGACTGGTAGTTCTATTTACGAATTGTGTCAATATGCCACATACATGTATGGTAAAAAGGCGAGATGACCTCATCATTCCAAGCCACCGTTTATGTTTCTTTGCAAATTTTCAATAGGTCATATCTCCTTTATATTTCATGGCATTTTGATAATTCTTTCAGCTTTTTCAAGTTTTTTAGAGCCCTTTAAAATAAACCTCGTTTGAAAATAGTGCATCAACCCCTTTAATAAAATAGATTCAATGTGAGATGTTCACTTTCGGAGCAGGGACCAGGCCTGTGCTCGTATTTTGATGTGCATTTTTTATTTTTGCTCATCAGGTGAGTGGGAAGACATCTTTGTCAGACTTGCAGGACCAGGATGGCTCGGGGAAGTTTGTGTCTCTACAATATTTGGCCGATGAGCACACTTTGTGCGCCGCTACCAACAACGGTGACCTTCTCTTATGGAATGTCCTTAGTGGGGAGGTATTTATTATTCGTAAAGTACCATTTTATTTGGATGCTGAAATTCTGTTTGCAAGCCAACTGTTTTGTACATTGCATAATTGTGGTTTGCACCTGTAGGGGTTCAACCTTTTTATGTGCCTGCTTAACCCGCTACATATATATAATGGATGCTTCTTTCTTTAAATGAAGACTGTTCCATTTATGTGACAAAGAGTTACTCGCAGGCTGATCTGGGTTTACAATGGACGCAAAGGCCATAGTCGTGCTTAGCGGGTTAAGGGTAAAAGTTGATAGTATTTATATTTGACATTAAGCATCTGATATGGAGAATAATTAAATTCTGTTCGAATAAAGTCAATATACATTGAGGCCCTTGATCCTTTTGTTTCAGTTTTAAACTCATCACTGCTGGTTCTAATCCCACTGGGAGCTCGACTTGTCAAATGAAAAAGTGTCGATTCTTACAAATGGCAAAAATATATACAGTACTATTTCACCCGGAAAAAATGGAGTGATCTGCCTCTACCACTAAAAAATTGACCATCATATATGGCATAACATACATGTGCTGAAAATGACGTAAAACTCCAGTCAAACAAAACAAACAAAAACATCATTACACATTAAAGCAACATGAAATCAGAAATTCTGTCATAGGCACATAGCAAACAAACGATTTACTTGAATAAGCTTATATGTAATGTATGTTTATACTCTTTACTTCTAATGCTTGTCCCCATGGTCTTTTTTCATGAAAAGCACAGGTAAATAAATAAACTACATTATGAATGATTAAAAAATAAATAATTTAAAAACCCAATGTACATGGTGCTTTATTATGGATGACGTCACAGGCTCACAGCGCAATAACATCCAGTATTCAAATAAATATTTTTATTAAGTTGGAACAAGATGTTAAGATTATTAAAATCTTATTATTGGTTCTGTTCTGCAGACCGAGTTTGTGGGTAGTGTGGAATCGGGAATCACGTCCATGGAATGGAGCCCCGACCTGGAGCTGCTTATTGTAACAACAGGTACTGGGAGTGGTTTGTTTCACTTTGGACTACATTTTAAGGTTGATCATATGTACTGAAAGAAACCAGCTACTATTATTTGTGTAGCTCACTGTAACTGCAGACTTGGGGTTTACAAAAGAAATGAGATATTGGTAAGGAATTTCTATGGTCTCTTTGATCAAGATAAGGACCACTGTTTAATACTAGAAATAAATCAGCAATTTGTCGTTTTCAATTTATTGTAATTATCATAAAGTTTCATGAATTATAACTCCGAGCTAAAACCTCTCATGAGACCCTGCAGATATGGCTGTCCATATGAGGCGATACAGGCTTCCAGAACACTCACTCTAGTAATCTGGTAATAATCCTATTATATTTTAGGCGCAGAGAGTTTCATCATGATGACCAGGGAGTTTGACCCAATTATGGAAAGTTCATTGCATCCAGACAAAAGTGGGGAAGGTATGTTTCAATCTATGTTTTTAATTGACACTTAACCCGCTAAGCACGACTGTAATAGCCTTTGTGTCCATTGCAAACTCGCAGGCTGCTCAGGGTTTACAATGTCCAGCTGCTGATGAGTCAATTTCCCCAAAACACCCCTTTGTCACATAAATGGAAAGAAAGAACAGTCCATTATATATATTTATCGTGTTAAGGGTTAATAGAAAAATATCAAAACAGACACCATAACTTGACCTTTTTTTTAATTTTCAGTTTATATATACAATTTATTTTTCTGTAATAATTATGTATTACTTTCTCCAATGGGCTTCACTCCACCTCCAGAGGATTCTTATTATATACTTTTTTTTATAAGAGATACACAAATCTTGAGGTATTTATTGATCGTTGCAATTAGGAAACTGAGAATTATTTAAGATACCCCTGCAAGTGCAGTTAATGGTGGTATTCTGGATTTAATCTATCCATCTGTAGACACAACTCGATAACTCTTTTACATGGTGGACTGTCCTTGGTGAGAGGAGGACTGGATTGTCCTTGGTTTGGCATCAGTAGGTCAAGGTCACCATGACTCAACCATGAAAACCTCCTCATGATTATTCTTCAAACTCTGTAGACACACTCCGAATGAAACTTCATAGGTGGACTGGACTGTCCTTGGTTTGGCATCAGTAGGTCAAGGTCACCATGACTCGATCATAAACACCTTGCCCTCATGATTACTCTTTAAACTCTGTAGACACACTCAGGAAACTTCATAGGTGGACTGGACTATCCTTTGTTTGACATCAGTAGGTCAAGGTTAATCATCTCATGATTAATATTCAAACTCTATAGACACACTAATGATGAAAATTCATAGGTGGACTGGACTATCCTTTGTGAAAGGATTTTAATTTTTTTTGGAAAAAGGTGGAGGGCAGGGGTTATTAGGGGAGGAGTTTATATGGCAGTATATGGTAATTCTTCTGTTTGACATTATTGAAGACACCTTTTACATGCAATTAGTTTTAATTTTGCTTCACATAGAGCATTGGGTTCTGCTTCAGGACTTCTGTTGATAAATATTATGTGTATTTGCAGCTGAGTTTGTACAGGTGGGGTGGGGGAAAAAGGAGACACAGTTCCATGGTTCAGCAGGAAAACAGGCAGCTAAAGTAATACAAGAGGTAAGGAAAGTAATACAAGAGGTAAGGAAACTAATACAAGAGGTAAGGATAAATGGATGTTGAAGCATCCCCGTTATAAGATTATTATCATCAATTTATTGTCACACTTCCGTTCTACATCACACTTTCTTGTCCGGACTACTCATCCCAAAACTTCAGATTTTGGTGATACTTCAGTATGAAGTCTACTCGCAGTCCATTGACTTTTGGCGGAGTTTTTGCCTTATTAAAGCTGACAGCATTCATGGCCACAAATGAATTTGAGTTTTAATATAAAGTGTGAATATTATTGGACACTGCAGTGAGAGACATCAGTAGGGCGGACCATAAACAATTGTTGGTTTGCTGTTTCCCTATCTACCCACCAAAAAGGGCCCTCCCTACCCACAACTTTTTATAGCATTTTTTTTAACATAATTTTTTTTTTTACTATTTTTAGTATATTTTTCTTTAATTTCTTAACATTTCAACTTTCTTTGGCAAAAAAAAAAATCACCTACCCACTTATAAAATCCTGGGTCAGGAAACAGCAAACCAATATATTTTTAAGGATGACCTAGAGATCATCTGATGTATAAGAACAGAGTGTAGAGCTTGTTAATGTTTAAAATTGATTCTACAAAGTGCTTCATAAATAATAAAAAGAAACTTCATTCAGCAGTTTGTTTCATACAATGTTCGTTTCGGTAAAGTTCCTCTATGCGTCTTACAGGATGTGAAGCCAGTTCAGCCTTGGGATGATCGTAAACCCCGGGTCACATGGAGGGGCGATGGCCAGTACTTCGCTATATGCTCTGTTCATCCACAAACTGGTATGGAGATATGTGACAGAAAGAAAGATATACTTGATTAAAAGTTGGCTACTGAACTTAAAGGTTTAGTAGTTATAGAGGATCTTAAACGAGTTCCCATTTCATATAAGATTTATGAAACGAGTTATGAATTATTTTAATTTTAACAAGCCTTTTGGCAAGTTAAAATTAAAAATAATTCATAACGAGTTTCATGAATCTTATATGGAATGGGAACGAGTTTAAGATCCTTTTTATCACATAACATTGCAATCAAATTAGTTAAAATTAATTCAGATGGACATAAAACCGCCACGACGTCAGACACACTTTAGCGCCAACAAATATGTGATGTCGTAACGTCGCGTCTCACACATAACGTTGCGTATAAAAGAGTTTGTGTTTTACCTGTTTACAAAATAGCAGTTTGCGCCAACTTTTTAACAAACCAACAACAATGTTTTGTATAACGTGCATTATTTTTATAAGCTGTCACAAATAATAAGTTTATGACTCAGATCTGGGTGAATTTGTAATAAATAAAATAGTTTCAGTTAATAAACTTGCGTAGTGTTACAGGTTTTACTCAACCAATCAAAATTGTTCCAGGTTGTATTACACGTGTGTCATACAATAGAATATTAAATGGGTGTTCGATACTGCTAATAAGGGACGTTATGTGATAAAATTATATATCAACTAGAGGAAAAGTTCAGAAAGTGTGTCATTGTTATTTTAAAATGCTTTATTTAATAAGTTTTATTATGTTGCTACCTGTCTAACCAGACTCATCTCTTGTTTATGCCCCTGAAGAGATGCATATATAGTAATCACACTGTCCATCCGTTTGTTTGTCAAAAACGATCATGTCTCAACCAATGCTTTGAGAGTAAAGAAAGGAATTTCATGAAACTTCATATGAGTGTTAGTCAAAATCAGTATATGTGTCGCACGCAAAAATCAGGTCCGTACCTCAAAGGTAAAGGTCACATTTGGAATTCAACGGTCAAATGAATCAAAAGTTTGTCAAATAAATAGCTTTGATGGCATTTCTCTTGAATGTTAATCACAGTTAGAAGGTATGTAGCACACAAGAATTGGGTCTATACCTCACAGGCCAAGGTCCCACTTCGAGGTCAAAGATCAAATGCATCAGAATTGTATCTTTGCTATAACTCGAAACTTACATTAAATTACATTCCATCAAATAACATAAAAAATATTTAGCAGAATCAGAAGGTGTGTTCTGCCCATAATTCACTCTACCTTCCATTTACCATCCTGTAACATGTAACCTTAGCATTTCAAAAATGTAAACATTACTACACGATAACCTTTCTGGGTTTATATGTCACTTACTGGTGACCAAACTTAGTTTAATGTATACGTTATTAGTTTCAATCCTTAAATGCAGGTGCACGTAAGATGTGTGTGTGGACCAGGGATGGCGTACACCACTCAACAAGTGAAAATGTGGACGGAGTGGAGCAAGCTTTGTCCTGGAGGTAACTCAAATTTATATACCCAGACTGAGTATAATTCGAATTTATGTCGCTGGTTCGGTGACTATTAAAGGTTGGTTATTGTTTTACTAAGGTTGGGTAATGTTTTACTAATGTTGGGTAATGTTTGACTAAGGTTGGGTAATGTTGGACTAAGGCTGGGTAATGTTTGACTAAGGTTGGGTAATGTTTGACTAAGGTTGGGTAATATTTGACTAAGGTTGGGTAATGTTTGACTAAGGCTGGGTAATATTTGACTAAGGCTGGATAATGTTTGACTAAGGTTGGGTAATGTTTTTACTACGGTTGGGTAATGTTTGACTATGGCTGGGTAATGTTTGACTAAGGCTGGGTAATGTTTGACTATGGTTGGGTAATGTTTGACTACGGTTGGGTAATGTTTGACTAAGGTTGGGTAATGTTTGACTATGGCTGGGTAATGTTTGACTAAGGTTGAGTAATGTTTGACTACGGCTGGGTAATGTTTGACTATGGCTGGGTAATGTTTGACTAAGACTGGGTAATGTTTTACTATGGTCGGGTAATATTTGACTAAGGTTGGGTAATGTTTGACTAAGGTTGGGTAATGTTTGACTAAGGTTGGGTAATGTTTGACTAAGGCTGGGTAATGTTTGACTAAGATTGGGTAATGTTTGACTAAGGTTGGGTAATATTTTACTAAGGTTGGGTAATGTTTGACTAAGGCTGGGTAATGTTTGACTAAGGCTGGGTAATGTTTGACTACGGTTGGGTAATGTTTGACTACGGTTGGGTAATGTTTGACAATGGCTGGGTAATGTTTGACTAAGGCTGGGTAATGTTTGACTACGGTTGGGTAATGTTTGACTAAGGTTGGGTAATGTTTGACTATGGCTGGGTAATGTTTGACTAAGGGTGAGTAATGTTTGACTACGGCTGGGTAATGTTTGACTATGGCTGAGTAATGTTTGACTAAGGCTGGGTAATGTTTGACTATGGTTGGGTAATGTTTGACTAAGGTTGGGTAATGTTTGACTAAGGTTGGGTAATGTTTGACTAAGGTTGGGTAATGTTTGACTACGGTTGGGTAATGTTTGACTACGGTTGGGTAATGTTTGACTAAGGTTGGGTAATGTTTGACTAAGGTTGGGTAATGTTTGACTATGGTTGGGTAATGTTTGACTACGGTTGAGTAATGTTTGACTAAGGTTGGGTAATGTTTGACTACGGTTGGGTAATGTTTGACTACGGTTTGGTAATGTTTGACTAAGGTTGGGTTATGTTTGACTAAGGTTGGGTAATGTTTGACTACGGTTGGGTAATGTTTGACTAAGGTTGGGTAATGTTTGACTAAGGTTGGGTAATGTTTGACTAAGGTTGAGTAATGTTTGACTCCTGTTGGGTAATGTTTGACTAAGGTTGAGTAATGTTTGACTTCGGTTGAGTAATGTTTGACTATGGCTGGGTAATGTTTGACTTAGACTGGGTAATGTTTGACTAAGGTTGGGTAATGTTTGACTAAGGTTGGGTAATGTTTGACTAGGTTGAGTAATGTTTTACTAGATACTTATCATTTCACGATGGTTCCAGGCCCTCTGGAAGTCTAATCGCCACATCACTGCGACGCCCAAATAAACACGACATCGCTTTCTTTGAGAAGAATGGGCTGCGTCATGGAGAGTTTACGCTACCGTTTGACGTCAACCAAGTAAAGGTGAGTTGTGTAGTATTACCATTATATTAACCTAGTTGAGTAAGAGTAAACTGATAAAAAAAATAGAAGGGTATTTCTTGGAATACTTGGGTCGCCTGCCATGTTCTTATTTCAGGTTGCAGGTTAAAAGTTTTATGAAAAGGGGCATAACTCTACAAAAGTTATTGGGTTAGCCTGCAGGTTTAAGGTCTATGAAAAGGGGCATAACTCTGTCAAAATGAAAGCCAAGAGTTATTGGGCATGTCAATGGCATTGAATAATTGATAAAGAAGAAGTGCATAAGGTTTTATGGCCATAGGTCAATGTTTTGCCAAGTTATGAACCAGGTTAGGTTGCAGGTTCAATGAAAAGGGTTTTATGAAAAGGGGCATAACTCTGCTAAAATGGAAGTCAGAGTTAATGGACATGTGTAATGAGATTCCTTTGGTTAAGATGAACATGTGTGTGAAGTTCAATGAACAAAGGTCAGGTACTCTTTAAGTTTAATATGAGTTATGGCCAGTTATAACATTTGTTAGGTTGCAGGTTAAAGTTTTATCAAAGGGGACATAACTCTGCCAAAAAATGAAAGCCAGAGATATTGGCTATGTGTAACGACATTATTTGGAGTCAGATGAAGATATGTGTGAAGTTCATGAACAAAGGTCAAATACTTTTCAAGCTACGGCCAAGGTTAGGTTGCAAGTGTGACGGGATGGATCTAACCAAGCTCATACATAAAACCAGCCATAACTTGAAAAGTATTTTTTGATTGACTGGGTGGATCTATTTAATAGGCATAGATAATTAACAAAATGACATTGATTCTAGCATCAGGAGTTATAACAAATGCTGTTGGAATGTTTGAGCCAATTATTCGCTTGTAATTGTAGAATTTTCAGATAAATATATTTATTAAATTTATTAAAACTGAATATAAAAAATGTATGAATTCTTTTACATTTAACAGGTGAAAGAGATATTCTGGAACTTTGATTCCACCGTCCTTGGTGTCTGGTGTGAGGAACTGGCCGAACAAAATAACAAAAAAACATACGGTAAATAGAATGGATTATCATATATATAAGCATTTTTGGCCCGCAATATGCACAAAATTACCCTACAATAGATTCTCAAGAAATGAGCCGTATTCGAAATGCGGTCCGATACGCCAAATTGAGGTCATGTGACCGGGCCGAAAATGCATATCCATATTGGCCCAGTCACCCGACCGTTATTGGCCCGGTCACTTGACCTGACCGGGCAAATAACCGGTCACATGATCGTTACGAGTATTGGTGATTGCTTTCTATAGAATTGCTTTTGTTTTACCCTTAATAACACTATATTACGGAAAAAAATGGAACGGTACCGGCTTCCGACCTTCCACCTGGCTGCGCCCCTGATTTTCTTTCCTGTTTACGATGACGTAACGAACAATACATGAAGTCACCTTTTAAACCATAACGTCACAACGAATGTAAATAAACAGCGGATTTAAACAGATACTCAGTAAAGGTAAACACATCTTTAATATTACAACCGTAACGCTTGATTATGTGTACAGTATGTCATATTATTTTAAAAAGCTTAATCAATAAGAATAACCGATATTTAAACATTTTTCCGCTGGTAAAATGGTGCACTCTGACGATTTTTGGGAGACACTTTTGGGGATAAAAATAGCATAGCCTATCAGGAAAAAGGTTTTCGGTCGGGGTTTGCTGTGCCTAAAAGCAGCTAGACCATGCCACTAGAAACATTTTTTTTTCGAAAATGTAAAATCTAGGCCTATTTCTATTTGGAAATGTATGATTTGGCTCATCAGTTCAACTGAAATTAATTTAATTCACATTATATATATGATAAAAATAACTTTGTAACGGTTTAATATAGAGAAAATGCGTATTATATATGAGAAAACGCGTATATATATGATAAAAAGATTAAAACATGGGTGATGCGTTATTGCCCGTCATATCGGGCTGATATTGGGGTCTCGGGCCGATATGACGGGCAATAACGGGTTACGCATCACCCATGTATTAATCTCTAATTATCGCATAGGGCCTCAGGGAGGATTTGTTTTATCGTTATGTTAATCTGTTTAAATATAGTTACATAGACTTATTAGGAAGTTATTATCTTGTAACAATACAGTCCTGTTTATTGTATAGGTATCATAAAAACTTTCCATAACATAAATTTAAAACTAATGTTATTTTATATACATGCTGTATAATGTAGGGTAAAAGGTTTGTTTGTTTATGTTTAATACTGAGATGGAATATCGACCATTTAATGCCATTGAACCACATTTAAGACCATTAAATGGTCAATATACTGTCTCAAAATTCGAAAGTAAAAACTCGTTAACCGCTCTAATACACTTTAACCATGCAATACTTTACTTTAAACATATTTTATTGCTTTTCTTCTGTATACAAGCAAAAGGGTTGGGCCACAAGTTCTTCCAACATTAATAAAGGCCCGTCCGAACAATATTGTAATTAATGCGCGGCCCTGGAATGTTTTGCAAAAAAGTGTGAATGTTTTAAAAAAATTGAACCACGTGTTTAACGTGATTTGATAAGGTATTAAGTGTATTTGACTGATAATGTATGAAATTAAACGTATATGGATGTTGATCTTTCCCCAAAAGATTGCAAAACTTAGCGATGTGCTTCTTTTGAAAAGACTTTTCTTTCGTATGTCACCAATGGATTTATCTTTTAAAAATGGTTCTGTCTATCCTTTCAATAAACTGTTCAAAGAAATTGCATTTAAAACAGTGTAAAACAAAGTGGGTGGGGTATGATCAACTTTACCAAATACAGATATAGAAGATGATGCCACTAATACTACACACTGGAAAGTTTATAACGTAGCTTTTATAAAGATAAAACTTTTTTAAAGGGACTAGAGGTGATCTGGAAGATTGAATTTGTATCATAATTTGCTCCAGTTTCATAAAATGTGCTTATGCATGAAATTGAAGCACATGTTACGTTTAGTCCAATTATTGTTTAAGAAACTGTATAGTCTTATTACATCAACAATAATACAGTCGTAGGGATCACGGGACCTAGTTCAGGGCACATGCATATTGAATATGAAACTGAAACACATTATCATAGATTAATCATTTGTTCACATTTGGATTGACACCCATAATACATCCAGATCTACTCCATTCCCTTTTAAAATAAGGTCCTGTCGGCGTGTACATGGTATACTGGGTTCAATACGAATGCAGTCCAGTATTGAGGCATTTAACTATTTACACATTTTACAAAGGAACATTTCATTTGAATTGGGTTTAATGACCTGGGTCAGGTTTCCCATCACCATAATAATAAATGGCATGAAATGTGGAATCTGAAACGGGCTGCTTAACCGTTTCAAATTGAATCTTCATTTTATTGTTTCGTCTGCGTATGGTGATGGGGCATATAGCATTAGCCATGTTCTTCCGTCCTTCCGTATATACGTAAGTCTTCCCGTCTGTCCCGAAAAATTTGTGTGTCTTCTCCCATACTTTTCAACCGATTGCTTCGGAACTTTACAGGGTGCTTACCTATGATGTCAAAATGTGCATATCATTTTGGCGTCAAAATCGACCCAGTATTACCAGAGTTATGGCCCCTTTTTTGTCAAATTTTACGTCAAAATATTTTGTGTGTCTATTCACTCCCACACTTTTCAACAGATTGCTTCCAAACTTTTCAGAATGCTTACCTATGATGTGAAGATTGCATATCATTTCGTCGTCAAAATCGACCTAGTATTACCGATGTTATGGCCCTTTTTTCGTCAGCTTTTACGTAAAAATATTTTGTGTGCCTATCTCCTCCCAAACTTTTCAACCAATTGCATCGAAACTTTGTAGGATGCTTACCTATGATGTCAAGATGTGCGTATTGTTACGTTGTCAAAATCTAGTATTAGCGGACTTATGGCCCATTTTTCGTCAAATTTTACGTTAAAATATCTTGTGTGTCTATCTCCTCCAATAGTTTTCCTCCGTTTCTTTTCAAACTTTACATGATGCCTACCTATGATATCAAAATGTGCATATCGATTCAGCATCAAAATCGACCCAGTATTAGCAGAGTTATGGCCCCTTTTCGTATATTTTTACGTTTTACACTGATTGTTTTCAGTGGGGGCATCCTTGTCCCATGGACATTTCTAGTTATTATATACTTTCCAGTAAAATAATGGATATTATGATTAAAATAAAACCTTATATTTTCATTGTTTATATTTCACATGTGAAATACCGAAAATGAAGCAATGCCGCTGTTGATGTTGTTGAGTCATTGTGTTTGCACAATAGGTTTTTTCCTGCATATGTTACAGGGTTGTGAGTATATAATAATTAGAATATTTGTTGGTTTGTCGTGAATATAGAATTAATTTATTTAAAAAAAGTTTTCTCACTTCTCGATGAAAATAAATCCTATATTTACTCCAAACAAACAAATATACTCGATTTATAAAACTTTAACCTGCAACCTAACCATGCTCATGGCAGGCGACACAAGTGTTCCATGGAACACCCTTCCAGTATATTTATAAAAAGTGCAAATATTTAAATTTCTAAATACATGTATTTTAAATAATGTATAAATCAAGCACTATAACAGGTAGAAATGCAATACATTTATGATTCTTGATGTTAAATACTTATCACTTATACTTAAGACAGCTAGGTAAAATAATGGGCTTTCGTACAAAATACCCGGTACATGTTCACATTTATAATTTTTATTCTGGTGGTGGTGGGTGTCCAGGCAATTTAAGTTATGGCGGTGGTACCTGAAAACTAATTAAAATTCTGTTGGTGGTCGCCTGAAAAATATTTTGAGTTCCTACCCCACCGGAGATTTTTTTCTAGAATAGCCCTTACTGCATTTGCTCTAATGCACTTTAACCATGGAATGCATCAAAAGCCGTTCAAAAAGTTCAAATCAACAGTCGAACGTCATTTCATGCAGGCTGCCATTCTGATATAATTGCCGTCAGTATGTTTACACGTTACTATGACATAGTCATTGTTCAGTGAAAATCAACATTATCTGTCATCCAATCAAAATGAACGGTATACGAGGGTCATTCAATAAGTTATGTCACTAACACGTTTTAACAATTATGTGCTCTTTGTGAGTATTGATGTTTGGTACCAAATGAAAGAGAGTTTCAATACCATTCTATTGATGGTAAAATGAATGCTGTATCTTTTGTGTAACGAAAGTTATGGAACATTTAATACACATCACTTATACATACTGAGGCATTTTCGTCCTGAGTTTTTTCAGGTATGTTAATTGTTACTTTTTTAAATGCCTGTTTCTCTTTAAGTACTTGTCGAAGACCTTTGAAATTTCTCATACATTACCAGTTATATCTGTGCATTACTCGATTTAGAATTTAAGCATGGTAGATGAAAAGGCATTGTCTTAGAAATTAACATTTTAAGCTAACGTGTAAAATTAATTTAATGATAAATGGACATTAAATGGAAGGGCAGTCTTCTGAAATAGCATTTTTGGATGATCAATATTTTCACTAAACATTGTACAAAATTCTACAATAATGTGTTGAATATTAAATTTAAACACTGAAGGACTAGGATTTGTAACAAAATATGAAAACATATTAATACTATGAGAATAATTACGACATTTAAAAGATATTATAACATTTCCGTAAACAAAATGAAGAAAATCAGTGTTATTTCTGCTAAAATTAAGGGATATGCATTCACTCATATCTGGTTTGCAGCAAGACCTTTCCGAATTCTCGACAATCATTTTCCTGGATTATGGGCGAATATCAACAGACGGCGTACAAGAAAATTTAAAAGCATAGAATTATTCAAATAATTTTTACAACGTTTTGTTACAAGGACATTTTCAGAGATGCCAGTATCCAAAAGGTGTGGTAGGGGGAGGTAATTCAGGGGTATAAATAACCGGAAATTTTTCATTTTTGTTGTGGAATTTAAGAGAGCGAACCCAGTAGTACTATAAATACACTACTTTATCTCAGTGTAATATCCAGTTCAAAGGATATATGCCTAGTGACAGAACTTTTTGAAGCACCCTCGTATACGTATTTATACGTCACAAATTTTAATGCCTCGGCCAGTCAGAATGCAAGAAATTCCTGAAGTGTGTTAAAATAAATACTTCATTTTATGTTAGATACTGTGTATGTAGTAGAGGCTTCATTCTTGCTAGGAGGTCCATTGGACTTATCTTTGATGGCATTATGAGGGGATACAGGTGTCTAGTGGATATCATGGTTAATTTGTTACTAAAAGGTTGTGATATATCAGTGGACCACTGCTCTTGTGACTGTGAGCAAATCACTTAACTCTGACTGCGTAAAGATGTTGGTTTGAAACTGTCTTGACTCTCACCGCTGCGGGTTCGAATCCCACAGGGCAGTCGAATTGTAAGTGAGAAAGTGTCGATTCTTATGGATGGGGGGAGGTGTACAGTACTGGTTTTACCCAGGAAAAATGGGGCCTAAAGTTTGCTATTAAAATACGACATAAAACATCATTCAAAACAAAAAACTAATAAAAGGTCGACGGTTATATAGAGTTGTAAATGTGCTGAAAATAAGGTAAAACTCCATTTAATCAACTCGCCCACTGCCTGCTTTCTGGTCCTGTGGTCCCAGTTCTGGAATCTATCATAGGGACATGTAAAAAAGTTCCTCTAAATATAAAGCTCTTGTTCCTCCTTTCAGCTTCCTCGGTATCTCTAGTGGATAAGGCCTTGGCTTAAGAGCTACAGACCTCTGCCCCAAGTAGGCTTGCTCCCAGGCGGAGGCATGTTTGATGGAAAACTTCATCCTTCATCTCATCTCCCTTTGAGGCCACTGTCCCAATATAATATAATGTGTTAACGGGGCATAAAAACCCATTTCATTTGTTCCTCCTTTTGTAGTTCAGTTATGGACTACAGGAAACTACCAATGGTATCTGAAGCAAAGTCTGCAGTTTGAGGGCCCTGAACAGAGCATAGGTGCAGTAATGTGGGACCCGGAACATGCATACAGACTACATGTAATATGTAAGGGAGGCAGATATTTTCAATATACCTGGTCCTTGGCCACAGCACACAGTGGTGGGAGAAGCTGTGCTGATCAGGCTCTGGTGGGTGTTATTAATGGAGGTAAGTAGTTAACTATAGGATTGTTTAATTTGGAATCAGCATCAGAGCAATTAATGCTCTTTTTGTGTCGCCGACTTATCATGGCAGACACTTAGTCCGTCACACTTTAATCTTAAAACCTAACTTCGGCCATAACTTGAAAAGTTATATGAGCGCTGGAGCGCTGTGGTCTAGTGGTAGAGCGTTGGACACATGATCCAAAAGTCGTGGGTTCGATTCCCGCCATTGCCATATGCGTTGTGTCACTGAGCAAGACACTTTATCTGCATTGCTTAGTACTGGTTCTACCCAGGAAGACATCGAGAGTGATTCAGATAAGTTCATAGAGCTTTTGTTACAATCGATGTAAAATAAATAAGTTTAAACTAAAAGTTATATGCATGCACAAGTGATATTAATTTAAGGTTAACTCTATTGAAATAAGGTGATTGTTTATGCAGGCATTGCTTGTTTTCAGAAACCTCTCTTGATGGGTCGACCCTGATACCTACCTATTCTATAAAGGATGGCATCGTAGCTCTGTGGTAGGTACAAACCATAAGAGCTATGATTCTCGCAGTTAGAGTTGGGATAACCTTACTTGATCTTCATGTTAGAAACGTACATTGCAATTTGTTTTATGACAAGCATTTACTTATTTTTATATGTATTTATAAGGCTTATATTTTTGAAATTCATTAGTTACCGTATTTCCTCTAATAGTAGCGCCTGGGCGCTATGCAAAGTGCGAAGAGGGCACTACTATTATGGTTCAAATTATAGAATTACTGTATGGCGATCTTTTACTGTGAAACCGATATTGACTAAACCTAAACCCGACAATATTCTGAGTATATCACTGTCATCACTCTGCATCTGTATGATACAATATCCGTCGAAGCTGATGATTACAATACAGGTTGGTTGCGTATGAATTAAATAATAATAAAAGATGAACTAAATAATAAATTGAAAGAAAGGAGAAATAAAAGCGGTAATTTGTATTGATGATGATAGCGCTTTAAGGTTTATGTCAGAGACCATACCGATGTCGTGGTAAAAAAACTCCTGTAATCAAATCCATTAGCGATAAGACGAAAACATTGTGTGTTTTTTAGGAACTTTTGGATTTTTGAAGAAGGGTATGTTTTTTAAAACAGGTGTGGGCGCTTCTATTAGGGAAGGCGCTACTACTAGAAGAAATACGGTATGTGTACCTTTAATTCCTATATTTCGGATATTAAAAAAATTACAATTTTTCTTCCTATATTTTTGAGAATTGTTGGTTGACGGCCTGTAAATGTCTCCTTGATACATGTACCTGTGCCGACACAACTTGACAAGATGTCTATCTTTTCAGCTAAAGTCCTGATGACACCAATGAGGCACATGGTGGTCCCGCCTCCAATGTCAGCCTACCAATTAGAACTGCCCTCAGCTGTCAATCATGTGTTGTTTGCCACGTCTCCAAATTCTAATGACCTTGCAGTGGTGCTTGTGGATGGTCGTGTGGCTATTTATAGATTTCTTGGTAGGTACAATATATAATATAGTCTAGACCAGGGCTCCGAAAACTGCCGGTTTTATCGGTTTCGGACTGAAATGATGGATTTGGGACCGATTCAAATTACCAAAACCCCAAAGAAATTGGTACAAAATGATGGACAACAGACCCAAAACCCAAAATAAATTGATTCTTTAAAATGTATAACTGCATAAAATGCACAGGTTTAACAAGCACATCAGTTAAACACGCGCTGAGGTGTTCATTTCCTTTGTAACTTGACACCTCCTTTTTCCCCCAAGGCGATAATTGCTCCCCTAATTGAACCAGAGTTAGGTGACCATAATGTGTGAAAAGTTGAATTAACGAGTCATTAGACAGACCGGTCAGCCCCTTATTATCGCCTTTCAACCAATCGTAACGCTCGATTTAGTTTGTGTTGAAACAGAAAAATGATTTTAAAGCTATGACCAAATAAAAAGACAAACCTGTCCAGGGTTCGACACTAAGGCACGTCCGAACGACATTCACTGCCTGTACATAGGTCCGGGCTTGCGAATGTCCCAGGAACATGCCCGACCGGTCGTGTACAATAAGAACGGGACATTTACCCATAAGAAATGTTCTTTTAAAATTCCATTTAGTTCTGCGTGTAAAATATGTTTCACTCTAACAAAAACGATGAAGCCGTAGTTTGTTTTTACAATATAGATTCACCTAACATAATGCGCATGCGCGACGGCTTCCCGAATTATTTATAACACGCGGGTTTTCCATTCTCCATGCAGCGATAGAACTAACTGTAAAGGGAGTTAACTCTGTGGATTTTAACATGTCGTAAAATATTGTCAAAGGTCCAGACACATCGTTTAATATCTAATCGATGCATACGATAATATACGCCTGTAACGAGTGCTAGCTAGATATTGTGCACATTTCAATTGAAACAATATTGCGTTATTTGAGACTCATTTCCATTTTGTTGTCATACGGCAACTGCATTTGCCGATTTGTCAATGTTGATTTCCCCTTTCGAGATGCAAGAGATATGTCGCTGTTAAAGTTTGGGTTCACTGCAGTCCAAAACAGTTTATAAAATATAGTATTAAGCCTATTTAGAATAAATCATATTTGCGCATCTCCCCATACAAGAAACAAACAAGTTGCATAATAAATATAAAGATTTTAATATAACTTGGTCAGGGCACGTGAAACTTGGGTCAGGGCTAGTAGGTTCTGCATCTACTAGCCCGACCGGGCTAGTTGAAAAAAAAGTTAGTGTTGAGGCCTGCTGTCTTGTTTGTTTCGTTTGTCAAGCGATTACGACGATAAAGGAATAGAATAGTTTTGAACCACATCGTGCTACGGAAGCGAGGCTGTGACGCAACGTTAGCATTCCAAACATTGACTAACTGCAACGCAATTCATGATATAAAAAAAAGCAGAAGAAATATTCAAATTTCTGTCTCACTTGAGTTTTATCAAAATAATTATAAACGAAAGTAGTTACCCGCCAAAAATGTGGGGTGTTAAAATCATTTTTTACTCTGTTCTGTTCTATGTTTACAAAACTTTGAGTGTTTATAACCATTTATAACATCTTTCTTTGATGTCTCCAGGTTGTATTTTGTGTTTATGACGGGGAAAGCGGGGTGGG
>JAWPHD010021208.1:0-29015 GCA_037043455.1 Cyrtodaria siliqua | reverse complement strand
ATATAGGGTATGGGGACATAATATGTAAGGATATATAGGGTATGGGGACATAATATGTAAGGATATAAAAGGTATGGGGACATAATATGTAAGGATATATAGGGTATGGGGACATAATATGTAAGGATATAAGAGGTATGGGGACATAATATGTAAGGATATATAGTGTATGGGGACATAATATGTAAGGATATAAAAGTTATGGAGACATAATATGTAAGGATATATTATAGGTATGGGGACATAATATGTAATGTTATAGAGGGTATGGGGATGTAATATGTAAGCATATATAGGGTATTAGGACATAATATTTAAAGATATATAGGGTATGGGGTCATAATATGTAAGGATATAAAAGGTATGTGGACATAATATGGAAGGATATATTATAGGTATGGGGACATAATATGTAATGTTATAGAGGGTATGGGGACGTAATATGTAAGCATATACAGGGTATTGGGACATAATTTTTAAAGATATATAGGGTATGGGGACATACTATGTAAGGATATAGAGGGTATAGGGACATAATATGTAAGGATAAATAGTATATGGAGACATCATATGTAAGAATACCAGTATATATGGTATGGGGACATACTATGTAAAGATATAGAGGGTACGGGGACATATAGTGTAAGAATATAGAGCTTATGGGGACATACTATGTAATGATATATAGGATATTGGAAAATAATATGTAACGATATATAAGGTATGGTGACATAATATGTAGGATGCAGAGGGTACGGGGAAATACAATGTAAGATACATAGGTTGCGGGGACACACTATGTCAAGATAGATAGGATATGGGAACATAAAATACGTAACAAAAAAATAACATAAAGTAAGAATATAAGGATTATGGGGACCTAATACACTGAACGACTTTAAAAACGCAACACCAGAATTTCCGCTATATATTTTATGTACAATATGCTGCTTTTAATCGAATGGTATATAGTTACGTAAGACCTTTCCTTTTGGAAAAATACTTAACAACAAATAATACAGCAAATAGTATTCATACAAAGTTTCATTATTTACAGAGTACGCGTTTGGCTCAATCATATGAGCAAACTTAGGATGCACAATTTTGCAAAATGTTTACGTTAAATACAGTACTGAACTAGCTCAGTTTTTCAAAGAGCAACTTCACCATTGATAACGTTCTTGTTACAAGGTGTAGTGTGATTAAAACGTCTACAAGCATCACAGTTGTGTCCTTTATGTAATTAACTGCAACATTTTTTTGCAAAACATCTCGGGATTTCTGTGGAATATTATGTGCAATTAAGTGTGCAGTATATACAATATATAGCGAAAGTTCACGAGTTGCGTTTTTAAAGTCGTTTACTGTATGTAAGAATATAAAGAGTACGTGGTGGCATACAATGTAATGTTATAGACTACTGAGTAGTATATAGGACTATTTGGTAATGCTTGTTCGTGATTGGTTAGTTTTCTTTTCATTAGTAAATACAACTCCCAGTTTTCTGTTATTACATGTTATAATTGTTACATCAATTAATTTGAAATATAATTCGTGTCTCTATTTGTATGTTACGTTACCATTACAATTTAATGAAATTAATAATAACAGCATGCTTTTATAATCATGAGATTTAAATTTTAAAATAAAACATTTTGTAATAGATATATTGTAATGTTGTCATCACACGCATGTTCGCACATGCATTCTACATTTCGATCAACAGTGTAGCATGAACTAGCAGACTTTTACAAGACATTTACAGGTGTTTAATAATCGTTTTTACCATATTTTAAAAGGTCGTAACTGCCAGATACAACGTTTTGATGAACATCTTCCTTTCCGATTATTTAATAACATAAGGTCGATTGCTCAGATTACAAAGTCAAAATTAAAGTTTTTTGAAATAACAAATATTTTGTTTTATTTGAAAGCAAACTACAGCTTATGTCATATGAGATTGTTCAGAAAATTCACACAGTTGATACTGTCAGTCCGTTTTTTCACTTTCCCGACTAGGATTTTTCGCTAATGACTTTATAATTCTAGACCAGTTCCTTCAATTTATCAATATGCAATAAATGGTACAAAGGCGCGATCACGTCATCAATCCAAGATGGCTGCCTCCGTTTGAAGAATTTTTGCAATTTCTTAAAAGATCATATCTCCTGTAGTTTTTATGATATTTGTAATTCTTTCAGCTTGTTCCATGGTTTTTAAAGCCCTTTTAAATAAAGCTATCTCCAGAATAGTGCAACAACCCATTTAAAACATACTTAAAACAAATGTGACCAGACGGGACTCGAGCAAAGAGCCTTGGCTTGCTGTGCTAATTTTGAATTTCATCCTCGAAATTGTTTCAATTTGGCATAATTTGACACGCCAACTGTCACACTCACAGATAGGACAAGGTCAACAAGAAACATATATCGACTAAATAGCACAACATGTGTGGAGTGGCCATCATGTTATTGTTTATGCAAAGGATTATATACTCACCATAGTGTCAACCGAAGGAGAGCAGCAGTCTGTCCAAGAAAATGTGTCTTTTATCCTATGTATATTTAAATGGTTTTCTATGACTGATATGTGATTTTTTCTATCATGCATTTACAACCAGCATTGGATAATTACACAAGCAGCATCTTTTGTAAATGGTTGTCTGTGACTGATAGTGCATTTTTCTGTCAGGCATTTTACAGCCCAAAATGAATGGTAACAAGCATCTCTCACAGATGGATCAAACATTTTATGAATTTTTTTCAACACCATGGCACTGAATTAAGATGACAGACGGTATGTTGTCCATAAATAAAAAGTCAGTAGTAAATAGTAATAATAATTGATTAATGCAAACCGGTATATATATAAGGCGATAATCAGTCCTGTGTTTATGACAATCAGGGAAAGGTATGTAAAGGTTCTCAATATTTCACATCAATAATTATGATAGCCTGTTGACCATGTAAAAGTCAACAAGGTCCATCTAACATTCATAAATCCATTTATATAAGCACATAGGGACGTATTATATCGCGGCGTTTTGGTCCGTCTGTCCGAGCAGACGTTCACTATCTTGGCTTAACACAAAGGCATTCAATACAATTTATTCCATAACCACTTAAGCCTATTGTTTGCATAAGTGGCCATTCCTTTGATCTTAAACAAAGGAAAAACCACTAAAGGGACGCCCATCCGCCTGTCAATTAACCTTTACCTGACAACTCATTGTGGCTGAAACCTTTTAAAGTATAAGGTCGGCAACAATGAAATTTTGTAAACATCTTCAGTATAACACAATGGATACATCACAGCATGATCCAATGGATGCATCTGATAAGACCAATAACTCTCTGGTTCATATTTTTGAATTGTTCCCCTTCGAAAAAGGTTTAACCCGGAACTTAACCTTGCCAACGACGGGTGTATATGCCCCGCTCTTATTGATTAGTTAAAGCATCGTTGCCACCACTCATGAACCAAGATGGCCACTGTTCAACGTTGCTAAACATAGACAGAATGTGGGATATCACAAATATTAGCCTGCTATCTCTCGGACTGATTCTTCATTTAAGTCTCAGTATGTTTATGTTCAACCTAAACGTAGTTGATACAGCCTATGTATCAAGTATAAGTGTATACTAGTATCGTCACATCTGTATTACATCACTCGATTTACCCACGCAATGATGGAAACACCTAATTTGAAACTTTAATACCCTTTTGATAAAAAGTATGCAACCTCTTAACTCTGTTTACAAACACAATACCTGATCACATTTGGCCGTGCACGCTTGTGTTCTGCTAAGCAATGTATCAATAGATATAGCGTAATGGTACATTAATTTCAAATCTTAATTTGCATAGTTTCTTTTGAAACTAGCCCAGCATTTAACATTTAACCTTAAGCCCGGCATTCAATATTCAAACCCAGCCCTGCGTCCAACATTCAAACCCAGCCAAGCGTTCACTGCGTTAAACATTCGAGCTTAGCATTGTGTTCAAAATTCAGTCAGGCAAGCTTTCATCATACGAACCAAGCCCTGCGTTTATCTTTCGAACTACTCCTAGCCATGCGGTTAACATTCGAACTTTATTTTAGTTCAAATGTCTTTTTCAGAACGGTTTGTGTCATTGTTCTTGCTTTTGTAAATATAATTATGCGCTATAATAAAAGAATCGTTAGTTGAAATGAAATGAAATGGGGGTTTACGCATTATATTAGGTTATATTGTTACATTAACCTCAGAGGAAGATGGAAGATGAAGAATGAAGTTTCCCATCAGACATGCTTTTTTTACATTACTGTTTGAATATTTAAAAGGAAATCGTTTTTGCTTATTAATAATTTTAGATGTCTCACCAATGATATATTTAAAGCTAGGGTATAATAACAAAGTAAAACTGAATGAATTCCGAATATCATTTAATTATATGCAAACAGATTTCATGTCATTATGATACGGGATTGATGAATCCATGTGATAATAATTACTCCAAGATTGCCTTATGTCCCTTTAACTCGTAAATTGTGAAAACACGTGTATGGTTGTAATAGTGTATATAGGCCTTTAATAGTGTATAACTAACTTTGGGATTATTATACCATACTGAGATGTTTATTTTTACCAAAAAAAATTCTGTTTCATATAAACTGAACTAGAATGAATATTTGACGGCACGCCATCGCAAAATGCCCACGTTTTCTTCACACAGGTCAATTCCATTTAACCCTGTATCCATTTTAAATGATACTCAGATCAGAAATAGTAATATTTATGGCTGGCATTCTGTATCTATCAATGACACTGTAAATAAATAAAAAATGATTAGGGTATTTGTGTATTTGAGTTTTTGACCTCTATTCCAGAGTCCCATGGTGACCCTGGAGCAAATTGTACTGATATTTCCAAAATCATCACATTTTATTGAGAAAGAAAATTTGATATTTGACCGAATTTACCTCTCTCCCACACCCGCACCTTCACACACACACACACACACACACACACACACACACACACACACACACACTAGGGCCCAATCCGCATACCTCGGCACACCACTAAGGTGGAAACACTGAAATTATTAGTCCCCTGCCGGTGTGTCACTATAGGTTAACCCCATTATGTCCGTCAGTCCGTCCGGAAAAGTGAATAAAAAGTATAAAAGATATTTTCCTGAAACTTTTTACATATGGTAGTGGGGCATAAGGAGATTGTGCATATTATTTAAATGTGTTGATATGGCCAAAATTGTGGTTGCTATGGCAACAAAATAGTAAAACATTTGCACACAAAATACGATCATCCTGTAACTTGAAAACTATAAAAGATATTGTAATAAAACTTGATACATATGTAGAGGAGCATATGGAGACTTTGCACACAATTTTATTTTGTGGTTGTTATGGTAACAGAATTCAGTCGTAAGTTATACAGCTGAATAAGTGAGCCTAATGCGTATATATTCATACTCAATAAATATTCGATAGTTACTTCCCTTCAAAGAAAGTTATATATTAATACATGACTTGAAACTGATGTTAATTTCTTTACATATGCATTTTTATTACCTGTTGTATTATACTTGTAATATGTTTGTAAACTTACTGGATTAAGAAAAAAGAAATAAAAGTGAGGTATATCTTTAATTGTGTAAGGAATATTATGTACGCAAACTTGTTTTGTTAAGGTTGCGAAATGTAGCATGCCTTTGTTTTATGTCTAAATAATAGCCTTTTGGTTTGTCTGGTACAACAAAAAACATTTACTGTCAAACATCTGACCGGTAGGGGACATCATGTATGGAATTTTGTGTATATTCGACCTTATCATACCCCTTACAATCTCCACTCCCCCCCCCCTCCCCCACCTCCTCACTACCCACCTCCACAACCACAACACACACACATACAAGAGAAAAAAACTTATTATTTTACACTGTAATCCCTTCATCAAAATGTTAGTTAGAGACGTACATAATTAAAAATAATATTTCACCTCCTGTTACCATCCCCATACCACCCACCCCCTCCGACCACAACCCAAGTGAAGACGTCAGAGTTATAAATAAGAATGCATTTGACATGCTGTGTATCTCTTCATAGACGACTGTTATACCAATTAATGAACAAAAGTATGAAAATGTTACACTGTAATTGAATTATTACTGAATAGTATGCCCCTTCCCCCAGGCCCCAACGATGACGTAGGGTAAGGAAACAAATGTATACAGTGTTATCCCATAATCAAATGTTTCATGTCCCCGCCCCCGGCCCCCGCCCACCCATCCTGGGTCCCCGGGCAGACATCCGAGTTCGAAATAATAAAATCGTTTGATATTTTGTTTATCTTTCATAGACGATAACATATACCAATTTATGTGCGAAAATATGGAAAGATTACAGTATAATTGAATTTTAAATGTATTTGACCTTTTGACCCCCACTGAGGGCCCCTGGGTGCGGAGACAAAAATAATTTGCTCTTGCATACCGTATATATGATCGAAATACTACATTTGAAACCTTCTCAGCTCTCACCACTGCGGGTTTGAATCCCACTATGAGCTCGATTTATCAAGTAAGACTGTGTCGATTCTTACGGAAGGTATTAAGTACTGGTCTTACCGTGGGAAAATGGATGGTCTGCTTCCGCCACAAAACAAAATCGACTGTTCAATAATTATAGCCTAAAATGTGCTAAAAATGACGTAACACACCATTCAACCAACCATAATGAAACTTCATTGATACGTTGCCCCTGGTGAGAAAAGGACCATAGCCGCATAGCATGGCAGATACTTAAGAATCACCTTTTCCGTCGTGATCTCCATCCGTCACTTTAACGTGCAATCTGACCTTGGTCATAAATTACACGTTATTTGACATATGTCTATGAAAATTCATAAACCTATGCTCATGAAACATCATAAACATATTCATTTTACCCCTCAAAGAATTTCGTTATACATGTCCAAGAACTCTGACTTTCATTTTGGCAAAGTTAGTCCTTTTTTTCATAAACTTCAACCTGCAACATAACCTAGCTTAATTTTCTTATCTTGGTTTATCAAAGAATTCCTGCAAGTCAAATAAACTGATGTATATATGATTCAAATCCTGAAGGAACTATGGATTGTTTGAAAATACTCAAGACCAAATGTGAATGTGTCTGCTAACATTAATGTTAGTTCACCCTTAAAGAGGCACTACCTATATCTACGCGATTTTTAATGTAAAATATTAAATACTCAATATTACTGCATTTATATGTATGCAAAGCTATTTTATGAGTATTCTAAGAAGGAACAAGTTTCTTATTACAGTTCTGTAAATTATTAATTATGATTAAAACAATATCTTGAATAAAATGCTGCCCAGCCGTTTTTTCCTGCCGGAGAACTACGAGTTTTTACGATTTTATCGGACATGCGCAATGCCATTCCGTTGAACGAAAACAAACTACTCGGGGCAGTTCCGATAGTAAACGAATCGATCGGAACTCGTCGCCAATCCGACGAGGCAGTTCCGATTGTAAACGAATAAGATCGGAAAATCTCCGTAATCGGCTTGTCTAAAACAATTACGAATACAATTTCAAAAATCCGATCTTTTCTATCCTGTTTTTCCCCAGCAAAACGCATATTACATGGGATGAAATTATTGCCGTTTACCTTTTTCATAGTCCTCTTTACAATTAAGTAAAGTTTATATCAATTGGTGGACAAAATATATAGGTAGAGCATCTTTAAGCTGTTCAATGCTTTATTCATCTCTTACTGCTAGGTTAAACTGATATTGTAGGGTAACAATGATTGCTTCCTCCAATGAAGTATCAGTGCGATTTATTTTGGAGTCTCCGTAGCTGGAAATAAATTATAGATGTACAGTTCTCATCAAACTCAAATCACAGTAATTAAAAATAGGCTGAAGATTTGCAGTAGCACATAATGGAGGTTAATTCCAAGTGAGACATTTTGGGTTACAGATCTGTAATGGTTTCCTTTCAGTACATTTACTTCTATTTATAACATTTCTTTGTGAAAAAAGAAGATATAATATCGAACAGGAAAAGTAGCATTCAAGGACAACAGTCATCCCCAAACGTACACAGAAACAACGAAGAACTATATAAATATAAATAAAAGACAAGTTAAGACATCACAAACACAACTAAATATAAATATGAATAAAAGGCAAGTTAAGACATCACAAACACATAAGGGTTGACAATAGAGCTACCGCCTTGGAACGATCAGTGTCACAATAAGGCCGCTTGGTGTTTAAACCAGGTTCTAGGGTGCACCAAGCCGCATTCTTACCCTACTGTCATCCCAATAAACGGGACAGTGTAAATAAAGATATACCTGCCAGGTTATAATCTCTAACAAACAAGTCAGCATTAATAGGCAATATAAGCAAAACACGTAAATGATCATGTATATATAACATAAAAAACAAAAGCCTAGAATGCTACAAAGTAATTACTGCAGAAGCTAGACCAACAAGAGAACAAACAGTTAAGGGTACGACAAGACAAGATTAAAACAAATATCAAACGCTACCGTCCTATAAGGATTAAGTCGTCCTCAAACACAAAAAAGGTTGGCAATAGGTCTACCGCCTTGGAACGGTCTGTGGCAAAAAGGCCGCTGGGGTTTAAACCAGATTGTAGGGTGCACCAAACTTCACACTTACTCTACTTTCATCCCAATAAAACTGGACGGTGTCAATAAAGAAATCTCCGCTATGAACTATTCTCTAACCAACAAGGCAGATGTAAATCAAGAAAAGAAACGTCAGTATCAGAAATGTTAGAAGTACTGAGATGAAGTTCTTTAGGATAGATATTATTAACAAGAGTAGAAAAGAAAGGGTTGTCAATGTTCAATGTGTCACCCAAATACCGAGAGGTGTCATTAAAGGCTTCAGTTACATCTGCCTGAGTATCGGATGAAAGACTCAATATGAAATCATGAGATCAGCATTTCTCCGTGAAGAAAATTCATAATCGTTAATATTACTAACTGAACACAAAAAACTATTGACCTCAATAAAGCAAAAATTTTCAGTTAAAATCATGCGCAAACCGATAAAAAATGTAATACATATATTATTCAACTGCTGTGTTTCATTATAAGGAAACCGTCTGTCGATGGTAGGCATGGTGTTGTTTTTTCCATCACTCGCTTGTTCATAAAAAAACTACACCCCTACCATAGCGTATAGGATTTCCCTATATTAGATCCAAGAAGGTAAATAATCTGTAATTTGCAATTGACTGGCGACATATCAACCTATTCGTTTTTCAAGAGCTTCTACTCGAGTTGAGAACTTTAATATTCGTAATATTTGTATAACTAAAAAGCTACTCAGTGAGGGTTACCGTTACCATCAACTTCGTAAAACCCTTGCAGGATTTTAGTATCGTAACCCTGATCTTCTTTCCAAATATAAAAATAATTTAAGGACTCTTCTGCGACAAGGACTATCACAACCTGACTTCTATGGTGATGTGATTTATAAACTTCGTAAGATTCTTGGTCATGATCACTTTCATACTGTCTTTGTTAAACTTGTTAAAAAGTTTATCAAAAGAGGTTATGACCCTATCATTTTGCAACGTACTGCATGCTTGTTGGTGGACCCTTTTACAGTTCGCCACTATGCTTTCCTCTTTAATTGTACGATGACCGGATAGGCTGTGGACCCTATGATGACGTCTACCTAAATCCCATTGGGACGGTGGCGTTTGATGTTTGTCTATGATCTTTCTTGTCGTGCCCTTAATGGTTTATTCTATTGTTGCTCTGGCTTCTGCCAAGTCATTGAGTACCTTCATTGTGGGCTTCTAGGCTATTGTTTTTTTTTGTATTATATTTACACGAGCATATTTGTGTTTTACTTATATTGCCTATTGATGCTGCCTTGTTGGTTAGAGATTAGATCATGGCGGGTATTTCTTTATTTACACTGTCCTGTTTTAATGGGATGAAGTAGGGTAAGAGTGAGGTTTGGTGCACCCTAGAACCGGTTTAAACCCCCAGTGGCCTACTTTGCCACTGACCGTTCCAAGGCGGTAGCACTATTGTCAACCCTTTTGTGATTGTGATGTCGTTTACTTTTATTATTACTTTTGCCTTCTTGTTTGTCTGTTTGCAGGTTTGTTTCCGTGTTTTGTGGTTGACTGTACTCCTTGAATGCTACTTTCCCTGTCCGATCTTTTTATATTGCTATATATTGACATGTGGAACTGATGTGACACTGTGGATAGCATGGTTTACTTTGAATCCAAGCATCACCAGTGCCACTGTCTCGTCGCTGTGTTCCTGGGTATGATAAAGTATTGTCCGTGAGATGTGATATTTACTGGCGGTACCGCTGTGCTGTTACTCGGTACAGCACTCGGTCATCATATAAAACTAAATTTAACTATAAATGTATATTAACGAATTTCCAAAGATAGGGCATGGTCATTCATATTCATTAATAGCGAGCGAGCTCTACGGTAACGCGAGTAGCAAATACTACAGGGAAAAAAACGTGGTAAAAAAGTCAAAACACAGTTAACTCAATAAGTCAAACAAACTTAACTCCCTTGTTAAGGGGAGGTCATGTCTGTATTCGTTCTAAACGCAGTTAACTCCCATCTGTGTTTGGTATCCGGCCCACCTCTATTCGCGTTGGAGCTAGTCCATCTAGTTGGCAGGTTACCAGACTTCATCGTTAATGTGACGTCATTAGGCTAGTAGGTAAACAACCGTTGGTGATTATTGCGGGGGATTATTTCCAGCTGGATAAAGAAAGTCAAGGTAACAGTAGATCTACCTAAACTTTAAAAGCTGCTGCAGTATCGATAATCTAAAATACCATGATTAAATGAAAACGCATCGCACTTCAGTGATATATATATCTAGTTATTCTGTACCGTAAAGTCGGTGGGTGGGGAAATTTTAGCATCTGCTGTGCCAAGTTTTCAAGAGACAAGAGTTAGGAAATACACGTGTACTCTTGTGAAAATGAGCATATACACAAATATCATACACAGCTAAACGAATATCAAATAAAATTATTTTATTGTTAAAAAAAAAATGCCATAAGAAACAAGACAGGAAAGAATACTGTACATACTTTAGTAGTAGTCGAAGTGTTGTTTATCCTCGCCATTGGCAGCTATGACTTTTGGCGAGCTTTTCAAAAGAAGGTTAAGTCCAGTGTTCGTCGGATGTCGTTACATCAATCGGATCCAATGGAAATTACAAGTTGCAGAAGAATAGCTGAGTTGGTGGCAGTTGGGTGAAAAAATCCATCGTTGATTATCTATAGTAGTTTAAAAAAGAGTATGATAATGGACCCTTGGAAACGGCCGAGCACGACACATATGAAATATTGCAGTCTCGGTTTGATTGAGACTGTTCATGAGCGGTAGTGAAATATGCTAGCTACCGCTCACGCCCTCTAGCCCCGGGTTGAGCAGAACTCAATATTAATAAAATCAACAGCACAAAATTTTAACTTTTAATTTTAATTTTAAAGTCGTAGAAGATTAAGGTTGATCCAAGTAGATTGTTGTTTCGACGAATGGGATGACTGCAAAGATGGTAAGTAGGTCAATCCCATCTCCGGCTCGAAATATGTTTAGAAGCTCTCCGACCAATCAGGACACGGTAGATTTAAAGCCTCTCTAGTAGGACAATCCGCTGTGCACGTGAAATTCTGCGCTGTCACCGCTAAGCAGGTCAATCCCGTTGGTTGTTAGTCCCGTGATGTTTATGTCTGTTTCCGTGGTGGTTATACGTCTCAGTAGAATCCAAGAAACGGCCCTCAGAAGGGCCACGGTACCACCCTAATGTGGATGTATACCTAATCGGAACGTGTTGTATCTGTATTCATGACTGCCTGAGTACTACACTTTCAACGTTCAGCTCGATTGGACTAGCTTGTACCGAAAGCCCATCGTGCCCGACGTTGATGGTGGACGATAGTGGTAGTCACGTTCTAACAACACTTTCAACGTTCGGCCCAATGGTTCGATGTGTAACGACCACAGGGCCTGAAGTTGATGGTTGACGTTGATGGTAGTTCCCTGCAGGATGTGTGTCGACATCGCTTGAAGAGTTGTAGGTATCATCAGTAAGTAAGTGAAAAAACTGACCATGCCTCAATCCGTTGTAGACGGACACGTCATGCTGGTTCGGTGGTCTGAACGGGAATGTGAACATACTTTAAAGCTACAGAGTCCCTATATCAATCGAGTTCTCTTTGTAGGCGTGTCTTTATTTGTAACTTCATGTTCACCAGCTCATGTCGAAATCGGGTATTTAAGCGAGCAAATATAGCGCAGGAAATCATTTACTGTACATACATCGACCAGTGCACATCGTACCTATACACAGGTAACAGTAAATTTTACAGAAAAAAATGTTAGTTTTCTTTCGGGGCTCGAACGCACAACCTTCTGATTTTAAGTCCTTTCCTTTATCCACTGAAGTACAACGCTACTTGAGAAAATAGTATACTAACTACCATTTATTATGAGGCAAAATAACTGAACATATTTGAACGCAACTAAAGATGGATCAGTAAATATGCAGTCCATATTGTCACACGTGTAAATTAACATTGCCTGGTGTAATACTGTATATTATCAATATGAAACTAATACTTCGCCTCAAATCAACCATATCTTGACTTTTTATTTAGCTCTTGATGAGTTTGTGTGCGCGCTGTTGTTATTACGTAATGCCTAATTTGTGTTAAAAATGCTACAAAATACCAATAAATAGCAGTGGTCTAGAGGTTCAGCGTACATCTTTCAAATCTTACAAGTGGAAGGCTGTGGTTCAAATTCCGTTACAGGCAACTATTCTTTTATCACATATGTTCTGAAGCCGTATATTTATCGATGTTACTTGTACGGAGGCTAAATAAAAATGTGAAATTTTACGTATCAATTTCTCCTTATATACTGACTTTTGGGGTGTTCGTCGATTTGAAACTACTTCACACGTGACTCATTCATATTCAGTTATTTATTGCCAGTTAAAATAGGGACTGTACAGCTTTAACAGATTTTTTCTAAGTTCAATGCCTGAAACAATACTTCATATTGACTAACCGATTATAACTGATGATTGATCGGTTACCTGTACACCCTACCAATGGTAACCAATTACCGATTGTAAATTTCAACTGATTGCCCATCACTAGTAAATGACAGATGGCATAATTTGTATCTTGCCTTGTTTTTGCAGCGTATTAGCACAATTTTGAAATAATTATATATGCGTCTCATTACGAATAAACTTCGCTTTTCGGTTTACGGGGCTAATTGCTCAAACATCTGGCATACCTGAATAGAAAATGGCTATTCTGTGGTCTAAAAATACACTGATAAGTGATGGGCGGTCGGTTGAAATTTACCAGCGATCATCATTTACAATCGGTTGGATGTAACCGATCAATCATCGGTTATAATCGGTTATTTAATATGAAACATAACATGTGTATGTTAATCTGAGTTTGAGGCCTTGAACTTAGATTTATTACTGATTAATCAGGTATTCTTTCCTGTCTTGTGTCTTATACCATTGCCATTTCAACAGCAAAATAATTATAATTGATATACATTTGTTTATTTGTTCATTTTCACAAGTGTGGTCTCATGGAAAATCATGTTTATTTCTATTTTGAACATTAAGTGCATATTTACATACAACCGAATATCGATTATAGACTTTCATAATCGATCATCATAATCGGATGCCTAAGTAACTGATGATCGATTCGGTTACAATCGAATAATCGGTACATCACTAACACTGATGATATGTTATCTTTCTGGCACTGTTTATGATTTTATCATTTATCATACCTCCCAAGGCACATTATTGTTGATAATATAAGAACAGGTTAATAATATAAACAGTATATTTAAGAATTTATTCACTAATTTTCAGTATTCCTGGGGTTTTAACGACGGCAGTTGTTTGCAAATTTACCATAAAATGCAAAGTGAATGGAAAATTTACCATAAAGCTATTTATTGTAAATTGCCACTCACTACCACTGTTCAAATCCCAATATTTACATTTCTATTGCATTGACCTCAAATGAAACATGTTTATTTGTTGCATTTAATTTGTCCCAGTGAAATAACACTTTTACGTTTTGGGCAGAGTTAATTAAAGCAAAAAAAGGTATAGTTTATTTGTATGATTAACTTGAGAACTGTCGTAAGTTGCTATAAAAAAGCGTGCAAGGTTGGCAACGTCACTGTTACCAAGTGTAAAAAGGATTAAATTCAATATTTCTATATTTATACTGGTTATGAAAAACATTTAAGCTAGTTTAAATTGAGCGAGCAGTGTTTAATATTGAATTAAAACCTTAAAAAATCAATTCTTCGATGGATTAATCTAGGTTTTTATTTGCCTGACTCCAGTACATGCTTGTTAACATCCCTCTGCTAGGAAATATTTTTCTTTTTGCAGTGTTATACAGTAGCTTCTTGAACATACATTTTTAATGGCGTATCAACACATTATCTAAGGTTATTTAAAGCCGCACCATGCAGTGGAGAAGGATATATAGGAATCATATAACATTCAATATATGGGACTGCCCACTTTATGTCCGGCGCATCCTTGGCCGGGATAGTAAAGAGGCTGCGTCTAAAACTTTCTCGTCTCTCATAGCCACAGGTTTGAATCCCACTGTAAGCTTGACTCGTCAAGTGAAAAAGTGAAAATAATCACGGACGGCTGGAGCTATACAGTACTGGTTCTACCCAAGAAAAACAAGAGGTCAATGACCTTGAAGCTCTACTGATTGCTTTTGATTTCAGGAAGAAGTCGCTACAAACTTGTTTTTTGAAAATATATTTTTAGCCGTGGCGGCCAACTTGAATTTACGGCCGACCTGAAATTTTGCTAGGATCAATTAGACATCAAGAGTAACATTCCTATGAAGTTTCATAAAAATCCGTCAAGTAATTTAAGAGGAGTAGTCGCTACAAGTTTTCATTATACAACTATATGTAAACAAAGATGGCCGCTGACATCCATGTTTAACATCGAATCAAAACGATTGTTGCCAAGGACCAACATAATGTCATGCTGATCATTTTAGAAAAAGTTCCATATCAATATCACTTATAGTTTTTAAGAAGCAGTCGCTACAAACTTGTATTTTGAAAATATATTTTTAGCCATGGCAGCCATCTTGAATTTTCGGCCGACCTGAAATTTTTCTAGGATCAATAAGACATCAAGAGCAACATTCGTGTGAAGTTTCATGAAAATCCGTCCAGTAGTTTTTTAGAGGAGTAATCGCTACAAGTTTTCATTATATAACTCTATGTAAACAAAGATGGCCACTGGCAGCAATGTTTAAGTCGAATCAAAATAATGTTCGAATCGGATAACCATCATGTCATGCTGATAATTTTAGAAAAAGTCCCATATTAATATCACATATAGTTTTCAAGAAGTAGTTGCTACAAACTTATTTTTTAAAAATCTAGGATCAATTAGACATTTAGAACAACATTCCTGTAAAGTTTCATAAAAATCCGCCAAGAAGTTTCAGAGGAGTAGTCGCTACAAGTTTTTACTATATAACTCTAATTGATCCTAGCAAAATTTCAGATCGGTCAGAAATTCAAGATGGCCGCCATAACTAAAAATATATTTTTAAAAAATAAGTTTGTAGCGACTACTTCTTGAAAACTATAAGTGATATTGATATGGGACTTTTTCTAAAATGATCAGCATGACATGGTGGTTATCCGAGTCGAACATTATTTTGATTCGACGTTAAACATGGCTGCCAGTGGCCATCTTTGTTTACATAGAGTTATATAATGAAAACTTGTAGCGACTACTCCTCTAAAACTGCTTGACGGATTTTCATGAAACTTCACAGTAATGTTGCTCTTCATGACTTATTGATCCTAGCAAAATTTCAGGTCGGCCGGAAATTCAAGATGGCCGCCATGGCTAAAAATATATTTTCAAAATACAAGTTTGTAGTGACTACTTCTTGAAAACTATAAGTGATATTGATATGGGACTTTTTCTAAAATGATCAGCATGACATGATGTTGGTCTTTGTAAAAAAACGTATTGATTCGATGTTAAACATGGCTGTCAGCGGCCATCTTTTTCTACATAGAGTTATATAATGAAAAATTGTAGCGACTACTCCTCTGAAACTACTTGACGGAATTTCATGAAACTTCACAGGAATGTTGCTCATGATGTCTAATTGATTCTAGCAAAATTTGAGATCGGCCGAAAATTCAAGATGGCGTCACTGAGACGGACGACGGACGCCGCACCACGGCATAAGCTCTGCTGATCTCTGATCAGTCGAGCTAAAAATGGATTTGCTTCTACCATCAAAAAAAGACCGTCATATATTGCCTAACATGTGCTAAATGACCTAAACGTAACACAACATTCAAACAGTTTATGTCCACATCAATAAGACAAAGCTAAGAAATTAAACGCATTCCCATTGGCACATTGAAACACTCAGTGGTGCAAGTAAGATCTCTAGATTCAAAGTCTACCATGCTGTGTCTCAACCTTTTCAGAAATTAAGACGTTTTAAATAAATGCTATCAATAGTGTTTGCTGAATCGATTATAAAACTGCGTTTTGAAAATATGTGGTTTTTAGCTCTGCTGGCCTTCTTAGCTCTACTGGCCGAAGCTTATGGGATGCCGAGTTGTCCGTCGTCCGTCCGTTGTCCGTCGTCCGTCGTCGGCGTTAACTTTTGTCTTGTTAAGACGATAGGGCCTTCATTTTTTATCCTATCTTTATCAATATTTACCACCTTGTTAATATCAATGAAAGCTCGGATAAGTTCGAAAACCAGCCAGATCGGACCAGTAACAGCGGAGTTATGGTCCTTGATTTAGTTAAAAATGCTATATTGCTATATTTGGCCTCGTTAGGACGATAGGGCCTTCGTTTTTCATCATATCTTTACTAAACTTTACCACATTGTTAATATCTATGAAAGCTCGGACAAGTTCGAAAACCAGCCAATCGGAGCAGTCTTAGCGGAATTATGGCCCTTGATTTAGTTAAAAATGCTATATTTTGCATCGTTAAGTTGATAGGGGCTTCATTGTTCATCTGATCTTTACCAATCTTTATCAGATTGTTAATGTTGTTGCAAGCTCAAACGAGTTTGAAAACCAGCCATATCGGACCAGTAACGGCGGAGTTATGGCCCTTGATTTAGTTAAAAATGGTATATTTTGCCTCGTTAAGACGATAGGGGCTTCATTGTTCAACCGATCTTTACCAAACTTTAGCACATTGTTAATATCAATGAAAGCTTGAAAAAGTTTGAAAACCAGCCATATCGAATTAGTAAAAGCGGAGTTATGACCCTTGATTTAGTTAAAAATGCCATATTTTGCCTCGTTAAGACGATAGGGGCTTCATTGTTCATCCGATCTTTACCAAGTTTTATCAGATTGTTAATGTCGTTGAAAGCCCGAACAAGTTCGAAAACCAGCCATATTGGATCAGTAACAGCAAAGTTATGACCCTTGATTTAGTTAAAAATGCTATATTTTGCTTCGTTAAGACGATAGGGGCTTCATTGTTCATCCGATCTATACCAAACTTTATCAGATTGTTAATATCAATGAAAGCTCGGACAAGTTCGAAAACCATTCATATCAGACCAGTAACAGCGGTTTTATGGCCCTTGTTTAGTTCAAAATGATATATTTTGCCTCGTTAAGATTTTTCATCCGATCTTTACCAAACTTTATCAGATTGTTAATGTCTTTGAAAGCTTGGTCAAGTTCGAAAACCAACCAGATCGAACCAGTAACAGTGGAGTTATGGCCCTTGATTTTGTTAAAAATGCTATAATTTGCCTCGTCATACGATAGGTCCTTCATTTTGCATGTGATCTTTGTCAAACTTTAGCAGATTTTAAAACATTCTTTTTTAATAATTTTTTTAAATATGTTTTTTTTTGGTTTGTTTTTTAATAAAAAATATTTTTTAATAATTTTTTTTTTTTAATAATTGTTTTCGATTTTTTTTTAGTTTTGTTTTAATTCATTTAATTATTTTTTTCAATGATTATTTTTAAAAAAACAATTTTTCAATTTCTTTTAATTTTTTTATTTTTTATTTTTTATTTCTTTTTCGTTTGTTTTTTTCAATTATTATTATTATTATTTATTTATTTTTAGCTCTATGTTGGACCAGTCGGACCAGTTACAGAGGAGTTATGGCTCTTGATTTAGTTAAAAATGCTATATTTTGCCTCGTTAATACTGTAGGGCCTTCATTTTCATCTGAGCTTTACCAAACTTTACCAGATTCTTTAGTTATGCCCTTGATTTAGTTAAAAAGCTGTTTTTTATTGGCAGTCACTCGCTTCATTGATGTTATAAGAGCCGTGTTAGCCAGTAGAACGTCCACAGGCCCTCTTGGGCCTCTTGTTTTGTTGTTGTTTTTAATCTCTGTTATATTTTTCAGTGCCATTTCTGCCTTAATTAGGCTGCACCCGTAGATGTCCTGAATGTTCAGGAATGTCCAAGAAAAGAATATAGTATGTGTCAGTCTTCCATTGTTTGCGGTTGTTTATGACTGCTTTCTGCTTTAATAGTAGAACTCAGCATTAATAACCTGCAACGGATGGCTTGAACTTGCAACCAAACTAAAAAGGTCTGGATGTACATGTACCATTAAAGAGGGGCAGTCATCTGTGGTTGATGGATACAATAGTGGGATAAGTGATGTACCAAACAATCAATTGTGGCCAGCGATTAGTTATTTAGTAATTGATATTAAACAAGAGATCATTAATAATGCAAACAATATTATCGCTGAAAACAAAACATACAAGCTACTTAGTCAAGAATCCGTCGGATTACCACCATCTCAAAATAGTACAAAATAAACTCCTTTTTTATATACAAAGAAAGTTACATTTTTTCGCGTACAATGCGGAGACGGGAGAAGCGAACCCGAGCTGCATTCCTCTAGTGACATTGGTGAGAAGTGAGTGAGTACGTTATCCAGACATGATTTGATATTTTGTAGCGCATCCGTGGTTGAGAGGGTAAAGACGCTGCATTGGAAACCATCTCAACGCTGCGAGTTAAAATCCCACTGGGAGCTCGACTTGTAAGTGTCAATTCTTGGGAAGTATACAGTATGTGTCTTACATTTTCTACCCAGGAATAGCCAGTTGTCTGCTTCCACCACTAAAAAATGTTGACCGTCATACATAGCCTAACATGTGCTGGAAAATGACATTTCACACCAAACAAACAAAAACGATTTAAGTTTTATTTGAATTGCCCTTAACAAAAATGTTTTTGTCCGGTCCATGTGGTAAGTAGCATCTAAGGGTCCTTTATTGAAGGTCATGCAGTTTTCATGTCCAGTCATACTCTTAAACCCCTTCTTTTTCTTTCGAGTAAAGAGCTAGGAACTTCATACATGTAGACCATAATTAGCTCTTTAAATAATGAGAGCAGCCTAATTGGCCTATGTGTTTTCAATAGACCGTGTGTTGCACATTAAATTGATGTTTACATGTTCAAGGTCAGTGTTAATACTGATGTACTTCTGGTGTTCATTCCAATAAGCTGTCCAACAAATTGAAACCGTTACCGATACGTATCATTAATATATTGAGCGTGAACATCACTTAAGTTCAAGGTCAAGCATCTTGCGCAAGACATTTTCCCCTGGCTTTGTCCGTCTGATGGGGATGGTAAATAGAAGGTCCAAACTACCAAAGGCTATCCTGTCTGCATGTTAAATAATTATTACAATCTTTCTGACAGTAAGAGTAGGGCAGGGTTTCATGATTAATCTATTCTTCACCTCTTACTGAGATGGCTCTAATAAGCAAAATGTGCTGATGATTGTTTTCATTTGCATTCCAGTGTTTTGTTTAATGAGTTGAGCTCGCTATGAGGCAGTGTCTTATTCATATTATTGACTTAATAGTGTTACGAACATACTATGAAGTTCGAAAGCTCTGCTGCTACCGGTGTCTTAAGAAATACTTGAACACATCGGAGAGCCGGATGAACAAAGGTTACACTAATGCCCGCTCCAGTTTTGTGGCGGGGTATAAAATAAGGTCAAGTTGTTTTTTGATTAAGTTTAATAAAATTGTATTGCATGTATGTTACCATTTATAAATTCAACATCACAATATTCATAGCAACATATGCAAATGGAATGAATTACAAGTTATTACAACATTAGTTTCAGTTCTCTCCATATTGTTTTTTGATCAATATGTATGACGTTGTTATCGGTGGTTTAGATACAGGGCTAACAAGAGTGTCAAATTGACACAATATACGTCCGTCATACACATGAAATTCATATATATATGACCATAATCAGCATATACAAATTTACCTTGACTATGCCCCAAGTTTCATCAAGATCGGATTATAAATATTAAACATTTATTAAGCGGAAACTGCACAGAATCTCAAGATTGGATTAAAATTGCTCCAGGTATGGAGCGGACAATACATTGCCGGACGCCCGCAGCCGCTGCCGCTGCCGCCGCTCTTGGTTTATTCATTTTGGCAATTTCGGAGGTTTCAACAATCCAAGGACCATAACACCGGTGTTTCTTAAGCAATAGCAGTGATTATCTGACTTGTTCGAACTATTCTGGTCATAAACATTGTATCCAATTTGCATCAAGGTTGGATTAAAACTGCTCCGGTTATGGAGCCGCACCTTAGTCTTTGTCATTTTTTAACAATCCAAGGGTCATAACTCCTGTGTTTCTTTAGCAATAGCGTTGATTATCGAACTTGGTCGAGCTATTGCGGCCATTAACATTGTTTCCTAGTTTCATCAATATTGGATTAAAACTACTCGAGTTATGGAGCGGACAATACATTGCCGGATGCCCGCCGTCGCCACCATTGGTTTATTAATTGGCGACGAGGATGGGATGGTGATATAGGGTACTAGGTAACTCGGTTAGCTCAGTTGGTAGAACACTAAACCTGTAACCGAGAGGCGTGTTCGAGTCCCGTTCTGGCCATACTTTTTCCCTTTTGTTTATTTCATAACAATACGGAGGCCTTTAATGAACATGAAAAAACTTGACAAAATGCATCTGTGGGGTATTTAACCCCTCTGTCTGGATAGGCAGTGGCCCTATTCTTGCACGGGAACAACAGGATCATAACATGTGCAGTAAAATATCTCTTGCGATGCTCAAGAGAAGAGTAAACGAGTTATCTCGATTTGACATGACTCAGGTCCTTAAACCTCCATTTTAATCAAGTTACACCTATAACTAATGCAAAATAAAACCAATTGTTCTTGCGTTGCGTAGTAAGTAATGATTCACTGATACCCTGACACTGCCAGTTTCATCAGGCTTTGGGGATTCGACTTGCAGTACAGTGCAGACCTACGATGCCATTGCGTTCGGACGATGTGGTTTCTATAGGACCCTATATATCATTTTGTACCACGTAGACTGAGAGTCATTTTTTGTCATCGGAGGCGCTTGACATTTGCAGTTCAAGCGTCCGGGGAATTCAGGTTGCAAATAATCTCACCCTTGCGATGAGTATTGCAGCTATCAGTATGTTGTAGGCAAACATTATTATAACTGGCTTCTCACGATATTTCTCTTGCATGTGATTATTATAATTTCAATAATGTTAGACTTTTTTTTTATTTTTACGATGATTATAATAAATGACGAACATTATAATAACAGCGATGAGTTGGTTATATAATAACAATGTTGCATGCGGCGATTATAATAAAAACAATGTTGAGCAGATTTTAATGCGCCGATTATAATAATTAAACATGTTAAATAAATTATAATGTATAGCTGAAATAATAATATGTCTGTATAAATTATAATTTTATTATAACCTACCCAAATCGTAGAAAACTGATGATTATAATAATTCAGTTAAACATATAATACTAACTATTTATAATCGCAGACTACCCTGCGGCTTTGCTTGAGGTTTGTCTGCAGTCTTGTCTTGGTTTGCCTTCAATGGTTTATTCTCTTATTGATCCGGCTTCTGCCAAGTCATTGAGTCTTTGTGAGTCTTTGTGGCTTTCTATGCTATTGTTTTTTTCGTATATATATACACGAGCATCTTTGTGTTTGGCGGGGATTTCTTTATTTCCACTGTCACGTATTATTGTGTTGACGGTAGGATAAGTGTGAGGTTTGGTGCACCCTAAAACCTGGTTTAAACCCCATCGGCCTTTCTTGCCACTGACGTTACAAGGCGGTAGCCCTATTCTCAACCCTTTTGCGTTTGTGATGTCTTATTTGGCCTTTTATTCTTCTTTAAATTTGTTCTTTGTTACTGTGTGTGTTTGTGGTTGACTGTCGTGCTTGAATGCTGCTTTTCCTGATCGATTATTTTTATATCTACATTTCCATAATATAGTGTTAACTCAGCATTATAGTCATTCTCCCGCCAATAACAGGCACATCTAATAACAACTGTGAACTGTTTTGAAGCCTACTAACTATAAGATATATATGTAACTTACATATGTTGCAAATCTGAACACGAAAACAATAATATTAACACATTAACCGGCCAGGCAAAAGATCGCCCTATCGTGTTTCGAATCATGAGTTACCAGCTTTTAGTTCTTTTCCACATACCCAATTACATTTTAAGTGTCGTCACACATGCATACTTTTATGACCTCTCTACAAAGAAATAGTTGGAAGAACGGTTTTGTGTAATATAATGTTCCTTACACTAACTTAACTATCAAGATGTACAAATGGACGAATACGGCTGTTCTTTCGACATTGATTATTTTGTGTGTTGTCAAGTCGCCAATGGGGAGGAGCTGAGGGAGGTGCTACAAAATGTTATGAATAATCACAGTCACCATGTGTGATGACCTTCTTAGCCGTTTTGCTTTATTCCATGATAGTATTGTGTTAAACCATTTTTAAGAACGCAATAGGATACAAAAGTTCCGTTTGTACTGTGCTGGCACTTGCTATGTCTGTCGTACATTTAATTACTTAAGTTAAAATTAATGTTTGAATTTTCTTTTAAATGATTAGAGAACGTATGAACTTTTCATGCTGTAAATAGTGGATTCAAAATGAGGAAAACAACACGCAGGTTTCTTTTTTAAATTATTGCATTTCGTTTTAATGTTTTGAAATTATATTGGTTTGAATTAAACTAATGCTCGTAAAGTTGACACCTACGTAATTAGATTTAACTACTTTGTAAACAAAAGTAAACAATTCCTTTCTTATATCAAGGATGTTCGCAGTTAATTTATATGCACTATTTACTAAAACGTTGTTGCAGGTTTTCACAAAAAACAACAACAGTAATTCAAATTAATGCAGCTAAGAACACATTATTTTGGTCCGTAAACGTTAACATATTAAACTTTGGTCAAATAATGTAACATTTTAATTGTTTTAAGTTAATTTGAATTACATTGCGATGAAGCTAATTGAATCAAATGCCACACATAACGAAAGACGTGACAATGTTTAAATGTTGCTTAACACGTTTTTACCTCAAGGATTTTCTTTTATCTAATCGAAGTAAAATCGACTGGTATTAGATATATGGCTATTGCCAGTAGGGGCAAATATTCATACGTCCGCCGTGGTAGTTGTATATATATCGTAATATAGACCCATTTACGTTCAAATACCCCAAACATGCATTCCTTCATCCGTTTCGTTTGAGTTTTGTTTTGCGGTAAGTTTGCGCTCCGTTTATATTCCGTTTGCAGATCATTTTCATAAATGCATTTTTTTAAAATGCATTCGCGTTCTTGAATGCATTCAGCGTTTATAAACAAAACCATGCATTCATTTAAATGCACTGAACGAACGCAATAGAATGTGTGCGTTTAAATGCATAAAGGGAAAAAATGCATTTGCGTTCGTTCGTTCAGTGTTTACCAATCCCAACATATCGCATGATTAAATTATGCATGCGATTAGGCGACTTATGTTGATGTGATCATAATGAAGAAGGCGCCTTTTGTTGACAATATTTGGTGGTGCACATGATGATTATTCTGTTTTCGTCCAGGTTTCTGTTAGTTTCATCAAAAATGTAACATACATAAAACTATATAACGATATACCGGCTGTTTTTTTATCAACATTATTTTAGTTTTATATTCAAATACTTTAAAGTGTGTGCTACACATGGACAGCCGTAATGCGATTATAATTATTTTTTACTATATGTTTAACTGAAATATTATAATCACCTCTTTTCTATGATGTTGGTAGGTTATAATAAAATTATAATCTCTGCAGACAACGTTATTATTTTAACCATAGATTAAAATATTTTCTACGATTTCATTAGGTTATAATAATTGTAATCTCTGCAGACACATTAGTATTTTAACCACACATTATAATTTACTTAACAGTTTTATTATTATAATCACCGCATTAAAATCTAATTGTTTTCCTCTTAAAATCACTGCATGCAACATTATAATATTGTCAACCCTTTTGTGTATGTGATGTCGTTTGCTTTTATTATTACTTTTGCCTTCTTGTTTGTCCGTTTGCATGTTTGTTTCTGTGTTTCGTGGTTGACTGTCCTCCTTGAATGCTACTCTCCCTGTACGATATTTTTATATTTCTTTATAATAACCAAATCAGCGCTTTCATTATAATTTATGCCACATTACTATAACCTACCTAAAATTAAAAGAACAAAGTCGAACACTATTATAATTATAATAATGACACACAAATAATAAATCTCGCGAGAAACCAGTTATAATAATGTTTGGCTATGACATAATGATATCTGCTGCGGCTAAGGAAATGTTTGTTGGGCGAGAGGTTTAAGGGAAATGTGGTTGGGCATGAGGTTTAAGGAATATGGGATGGGTAGGCATGGAGTAGCATTTACTGGTTTCATCATACGTCTTATACGACGTGCAAAGTGCGGAGTTTGGAGGGAGAGTTGGGAGTAGGGCTCCTCTGCCACAAGCAGGTTTGGGATACTCCCCGATAGATAGATTTGTTTCAATTTGGGACCAAAATGGTGCTCCTGCAAGCGATATTTGTCAAATAAACATTTTATGCTGGTAGAAATGGTAAATTTTCACCTTTACCTTCCCCTCGCCCCCACGCCATCATGCCCTCTCTGATTTCTTTTGGCGTTTTTAAACTATTTAGGATTTCTCATTTTTGTTTTATTTTTCCAAGTTACTCCCGGGAATAAAGGTGTAAATATAGATTTACAAATCGAACAGAAAGAGCGACATTTAAGGATGACAGTCCCACAAACACAAACAAAATACAAATTTAAACATGTTAAAGATGAATAAAAGGCTAAATAAGAAAAAAAAAAACACAAAAGGGTTGACAATAGGGCTACCGCCTTTGAACGGTCAGTGGCAGAAGAAGGCCGATGGGGGTAAGCTGCCACCTTAGCTTCCTGCAACGCCACCCCCGCCCCCCAATACTCACACGCATAATTATATTTCTTCTTTTAAACCTCATGCCCACCCGCATTCCTGCTCCCCACTACTCCGCACACATTTCTTCTCTTAAACCTCCTACCCACCCGCATCACTTAAGCCTCCTGCTTAATAGACCAAAATAAATTAATCTTAGAGTTTTCATAAGCTTTAGCACAATATTGTTTAAGGGGATCTTAAACGGCAGTAAGACGAGATGTTCAAAGTTTGGAGATATTTGCAGTGGTTCAAGAACTAGAAATGAAAATAAAACGGGCTTTATATGGTTGTTTGTGAAATTTGGGAATACAGTACATCGTTGGTCTGTTTTTCTTTTCGTCTATTCCAGCCTTGATAATCTTGCACTGAGTGATATGAGTCGAAACAACATTATCTTCAGTAGATTGCACTGGTGTCTACACATTAGTACTACCGAGTTCGTGAGATTAAAGATTGACGTACATGTAATGCAGGCGTCAAAGAATAATAATTATACTATTAGCTGCTTTCTCAGCAGTAACTAAAACAAACTTATATGAAATTCCTGGATTGCCTCGTCTGTTTCCGTATGTTGGTAATTTAACGGTCACGGATATCTACGAGGAAATTTGCAAACCTAGTTGAACGCAAACGAGCCGTCATTTGCATATGTAAAACATCAGTGTATTGTTATATTTTTGCCATTGCCACACCGAAGGTGATGCTTTAATTGAATTATTATGAAAACGAAAGTTCTTTTTTACTAAATGTATATTAAAATTTGTTTCTATTATATTTTACTTCTTTTTCAGAAATGTCTTAAAAGTATCAATAGTAATAACTTTGTTTGTCTTGGTAATTTATACGTTTCGATTTGTGTTTAAAAATGACTATGACGCAATGCCAACAGCATTCCTGGACAGGTTTAGCGATTTGCGTGAGCATTTAGACAACACTATTATTTATCGCAACGACACAACAGGAAGTGCTTCAATTCCTAGAATTATTCACCAAGTATGGAATAATGACATCATACCCACGGAATTCGTGAACATGGTAAAAGGATTGGTGGAGCATAATAACGCTCCGACTTGGCAATACTATTTGTGGACACCGAAAGAAGCCAGGGACCTGATAAAGGACAAATATCCAGAGTTTCTAGAGACGTTTGATAAATACCCTTTAGGTACGTTTGATTTATATATACATTACTTAAAAACGTGTTTTTTTTTTAAAAAACTGTAAAATATATAGATTTCTAAATATTGACATGTTCTATCGATTTAGTATATATTTCACATAGCGTCCCTGGTTAGCCTTGTCGAACACCCGTTTCATATAACATGTGTAATACAACCTAAAACGACTGCGGTTGGTTGAGCATGACATGAACTTTTGTTTGGGGGCACGTGTTTTAGTCAATGTTTTTTTGGACTTTTTAAAATAAATTCAACAAATACCTAAAAAAGTTGTATATCAGTAAAACAGACATTTTTAGTGGTGAAAAAAACACACCTTACTTTTTAAATCGTTTGAGATTTAAACGCTCGCATGCGATAGTAGTTTTAGTACGGCAATTTCAATACACAATTCTATCAAATATATTTTCTTTTAGAATGCTTAACAACAAGATGAATTTAATGTGTTGGGTAAAAAATAAATTGACACCATGAAAGGCACTAACCCGGCAACTATTGACAAAAGTACATTAAAAAACATTATCAAAACTCGCCATTAAATTCGGGCCATATCGCATTGATCTTGCCGGAGTTATATGGCCTTCGTATTTTCAAAATTGAAAGACATTTGCGTTTTTTTGAGTGTTTATAATTCGATCTTAATGAAACTTTAGGACAATATTTATTGGCATAATATCTTTGCACATTCTAATATCCAGCCAGATCTCACATATAGTTACGGAGTTATGGTCCTTGGAGTTTTGAAAATTGAAGTGAAGATTTGTGTGGTTTTCGCTCAATAACTTTATGGCCAGAATACGGTGGACAAATCAGCATAATGGCACAAATAATGTTGGAGTTATAGGCTTTTGTTCTTTACAAACTGACTATTTTTGCAGAGTTGTAATATCAACTGATTTTTACATTAGGCGGTTAACCATAATTCTCTGAATTTGTTAAAAAAAAATTAAGTTAAGTCGGATCTAAGTCATAAACATATTATTTACCAACAACTTATAATAAATGACTCACGTAAAACAAAGTAGTTTACATTTTTTTTAAAATTCGGCGTATAAAGTCCTTTCGTAAAGAGATAAAATACGAACCCTTTAATACAAGTACAAATACAAATATCTTTATTCTCTCAAATCATGCATACATGTCTTGACAACATGAGGTTACAATAAGTGAAAAGACATGAGGCTTGACACAAAGTATCATACAATGGAATAAGAAATGTGATCTAGGTAATCTAAGCGATCTATGCGACAGTGAAAACGTTTGTCTAAGGTTCATTTAATTTCCCTATATGAATGTTAATATATATATATACACATGATGTGAGCATAAAGCGCACGTTTATAGTATTAATTGGTTGATGTTTTTGCTTTTAAAATTGTTTTCCAAATTGTATGGTGTTTTTTTGTTGTTGTTGTTTTTTGTAACTTTATGTATCCTGAATAGAAGGCGATTAAAGCCGAAAGCGCTGGATATTTGATAGGTTAAGAATTGTTTGGTTTATCATTTTTCTCATATTTATATATATATATATACTTCAGGATACATAAAAAACATGTTTAAAAGCGAAAACGTAAACCAGTTAATACTATAAACGTGCCAGTAATAGTATAACACAGTTGTAAGGTGGTAACCGTGTATATGCACGTTTGTGTCATACATATACACTGTTTTTTTGGTTTTTAGATTTTTTTTTATTGGTCATATTTCTTACAGAAGTTCAAAAATAACAAAGATAGATAAAATAGCAATGCAAAAACTGAGTAGATCAATGTTAGTAGCATCATGTTTATGTATACACATCAATGTATCAATTACAGAGTAACAGCTATGTTGGTGGATCCTATTTAGACTTCTTATCGCTTTATTATAGTTGTGATTTTATTCTTAGCATTGTTATAAAATTTTCGAACTAAATACATAAAACAATATATGTTGAGTCTACATAAGATCCATCAACTACATTTAATATTGAGAAATACAACTAAGAGTTGAGTATATGCTTTAAGCAATCCCATTTTTTTGTAATGATTTCCGATTTTTTATACGCGCACATATATCTAGAATAAAGTTCAACATTTTTTTCTTGCTTTAATTTTTCAATATATGGATTCAACTTTGGAGTAACACCCTTAACTTTACAACAATATATATAGTATTTAGCTAATATAGCACAAGTATACAAACATTGGTTCTCAATTGACATATTAGTAATAGTATTCAAAAGAAAGTTCTCCTTTGTTAATATAAATGTCAAGTTACATTCTGTATGAAGATGTTCCTTTAATCTAAGCAAAAATGTTTTAACAACTGCACAATCGTAAAATAAATGTTTATA
>JAWPHD010021207.1:0-29016 GCA_037043455.1 Cyrtodaria siliqua | reverse complement strand
TTCCTGTTCGACTTTTATAACTTCTTCTAACGTTTTAATAGTAAAAAAAAACATTACGATTATAACAATTCTACTCGTTTACAATTAGAGCAAAGTTCCGATATTACACGATGTATTGTCGTGTATACTGGAATCGATCGGTCGTATGATTTACGTCTTATTTTAAGTATGTTATATGTAAAAAATAATAATAAAAAAAAAAAAAAAAAGTATATTACTATAATATATTTACCTAGATAGACTACACATATAGACATGTTAGTACAACACTTTAAACGCATGCATATTTAATGCATCGTCTTCAGAATGTTGTAATTTACTTTTGTTGCAGGAGTTCCCGCAAGGACTCAGGCACGACAGGTCGTATGCGGACGCCGAATTACCAGATAACGTGGCTAGGAATCGTTACAGATTAATGTATCCATGTATGTAAAATGTACACTTTTATTTAATTGAAATTAATGCCATAAAAAGATGGTGGCGATATATCAAAATATTTTGTTACGAAATATAGATAGACAATTAAAATCAAAATTTATGAAAAACCATTCTCTCTGTAAGATTCGTGGAATTGCATTTAACCTGGTAACAGAGGATATTTTACAATTATGAATAATGCCATTAAAATGTTGATTGTATATAAGAAATACTTTCAAATTAACGTATTGATTTATTTATTGAACTTAAACCAATACAGATTAAAACGTATCATAAAAATATAAAGGCACGTAAATGAAACTTTATCAAGTTGGCCTTCTGACCGTCCAAGTTTCATTGTATGTTTAATTGGATCTATGTTGGTGCATTACTGATTTACGGTGACATTGCGTTTGGGTGCTGTGAATTCTATAGGACCATTCATCCCATTGGTCATGGTGAACATTGTGTTGATTGGTTCCTGTTTAGATTGTTCTGTTGTTGCCGCCGGTGATCTGATCAAAAATGTTTGCCATGTACATCCGGCGTTTGAAACCGTGTAAATATCGAAGCAATTGTACGATGAATCCCTGACGCGCTTCAAGAATATTTGCACTATACATTTACTAGTGGTGTTTAAAACCGCGTAATCGCCGAACAAATTCTGAAACAATTCTTAAATAACCACGTCATACGGAAATTAGAAAATACGTAAATGTTTGACTTCATAATTAATAAAAAAAAATAAAAAAACCAGTAGGCCTTATTTGGACCGTTCCAAATAAGTAACCCCGTCGTCAACACTCGTTATGTTGTGTATTGTCTGTTGTATTGTATTGTATTGTACATCTAATTTGATCTTTGTTTGTGGTGTAGTGAGGACCTATTGCGCTTGTGTGCTGCGATTTCCATTGGACAATTTTTCTCATTTTCGTCTTTATATAACCATTAATGTTTTCCTATTGTGTATTGCCGCTGTTTTAAGACAAATGTTGTTGCTGCATTTAAAGTGTGTATAATTAAATATTACAACTGCAGATCTAATTTACCGAAGCTCTGGGTGCCTCCAAATAACTCTGGCTATTTACTAGTTATAGCCTGTATTATTAGGAAGGCACACATTTGACTAACACATAAGAAAAATATTATCGTTTATTAAGTTGTTTGGCAAATATTGGACGTGGCCCCAAATAGCGGCTGCCGGCAGACACATACATATATCATGGCAGCCCTTAACATTATTAAACAAAGAGGGCATGGCCCAAAAGCTTGATACCCTTAAAGAAGTCCCAATAGGCTGTATACATACATGTATACCTGTATACACAAATGTACACACAAATGCATACATGTATACACAAATGTATACCTGTTACACAAATGCATACATGTTTACACAAATGTATACCAGTATACACAAATGCATACCTGTATACACAAATGTATACGACATTGATAAATAATTAAGCTTGGTACATGTTTGATAATCAATGTGGAAGTTCAAATTCTGAAAAAGCATGTAGATCTACTAACATATGGTTAAAGCACTTAATCCATGTGTCGTATTAGTTAATAATATCTTGAATTGTTATTTTATTCCAGATGATGAGCATAGAGTTAAGCTGACAGGTCCAGGCACCGATTATATAAACGCAAGTTATATCGATGTAAGTGAATGGCATTTTCCAGAGGAAAAATATATACTTCGTGACATCATCAACCTTTTCACATGACACTTACATGCTTAATTTCCGTTTACTTTGTATTTAATTTCGTCAGATAGATCGTCAGAAAAAATGATATATAATTTCAAGCAGTGACAGCTGCAGTTTGTATTTTTCAGAAGAAATAGACATAAACGTCCAACATATTACATGGTGACAACTGAACGCATATGTAATACTTAGGATATAGTAGCATCGTATTAAGCCTCTAAAAATGTGCATTGCATGCATTGGTATACATTTTATTGTAATTAATACAACTAAATCAATTTACAATCTGTTTTAATTCAAATTATTATTTGTTTGGTTTCAGGGCTTCAATAGGCCGAAGGCGTACATTGCTTGTTTAGGTAGGTATATACATTTGTATTTTCTCCCTGTAATGCATAATGTTCGACGCCCTTATGAGGCATTATCACTAATATATTGCGCAAGTTATTTTAATAGCAGTATTCTCTATTTAAAATTCCAATGTGTTCCAGCGTTACACACAAAGTTATTTTAAATGTAAAAACGCAGGACCGAGTATAGTGATGTTGGCCAAAAGTTATGTAGCATGGTGTTCTATGGTATCACGGTACTTAAATGGTTTGACGAAAAAAAAATAACTGTAAACAATATTTAAAGAAAAAGGAAACTCAAATGCTTTCTGTGACCCTTTTACTAAACCGTTATGATATAAAATGTAATAAACTTTACGTAAACATGTCCGAATTAGCTTTGAAAAGAAGGGTACCCTCACTGAGCTTATTATTTTAAAAGTTCTATGGTATCAAGGTATGCACATATTGTGTATCCTGTATTTATTAACTGATATAAGATTCAATGAATGATCATTTCTAGAAACAATAATGTACAACAGAATCTTCAGACTAAAAATAACGAATTTCATAACCTTCAAGGTACTGGAAACTGCATTAATGGAGACTAGGGGTGATGAATTGTAACGATCATAAGGAAATATTCATCAATTTTGCAATATTTTGAAATATCCTTTTATTTATGATACATATACTTATTTTTTTCAATCACATCTATAAAATAATTATCATATTTTAGCAGAGATGCATACTGTTTTATAGATTGAACACTACCGTGATACCATAGAACCCTTGATATCATAGGAAGCTAGATATCCATAATTCGTTCAATCGAATAGTCAATAACCAATACATTTCTGTACGAAATATCGCACACAGCAGTAATACATGTAAAGGCAAACTCACCGTTACCGCTTTTCGTTTTTAATACAAATAACATTTGTTGATGTGATATATTGATATATTGCAAAATAAATAATTTAATGCGTTTTATCTTAAGGTTTACAGAATCCAAACTTTTTACGAAACATTCCCAATGGTACTTTTCATAAGTGTTTAAACAGTCGCTATATTGTACATTATACCGTCATTACGTACAATACAAAAAATACCAAAAGTGGTAGCATCATGTTTATGTGATCGATTATGTATACATAGGGTATTGGAAATCTCTTTTTGAGAAGCTGGAATACTCTATTCCTTTTATAAATAGTTAACAACCACTTAACGTCTCCGTGGCCGAATGGTTAACGACGTTGCGTTGTAAACCTTCGCCTCTCACCGTTGCGGGTTCGAATCCCACTGGGAGGTCGACTTGGGCATAGTATTTTGTTAGATACTGGGACCATACGCCGCTTGACATGGGTGAAGAAAATATCTCTATGTCCACCGCCATATGCATGCCGTCTTCGGGATGGTGTAAATTCTGTACTGTTGATTTTATGAATATTGAGTTCTGCTCAACCCGGGGCTAGAGAGTGTGAGCGTTAGCTAGCATTTTTCACTACCGTTCATGAACCTTCTCAATCAAACCGAGACTGCAATATTTCGTATGAGTCGTGTTCGGCCGTTTCCAAAGGTCCATTCTCATACTCTTTTGTAAGTGAGGAAGTGTCGATTCTTACGGATGGCGTGAGGTGTACAGTACTGCCTCCACCATAAAAAAGTCGACCGTCATATATAACCTTAAATGTGTTTAAAATAACGTAAAACACCATACAAAATTCGGTTTTATTATAATATAAGGTGCAACACCTTAAACGTCCTCTAGAACCGACGTAAGCGGTATTCTACTCAAAAAGAGAGAGATTGGCCATGATGATCAAAAATGAAATGGTAGCAACAAAACCTACTGATGTCAAACTTTCTCGTTACCTTGTTTGTTGTATTATACAGGCGTTCACGATTGAGCATGGAATTACGTTCATACTGACGCAATGTCATCGCGTACTTAACTCCGCCCCCTTCCTCTCTGGCTGAATGTAAACACGAGTGTGAAAATAAATCTTGATTTGAATCCGGCGGAGATATAAACCAGCCAGCATTACAGTAGAATTGTTCGAGAGAAATACCTTGAGTATGCTATTTTGAAAGCTCTGCTGGGGAAGCCCGAAGTTATTTTCACAATCCACAGCATCTATATAATAGCGAAAAGGTGAATTGTACTTAGTGTTATGTTATGATATCGATTTTTGTCACGTGAGACTTGTAGGCGAGTGGAAGGTGTCAACTAGTTTTAATTCATTGAGTACTTCCATTTTAATGGACGGCGTCATCGGTTGTTTATATGTCTGACGCGTCAAACATCCATTGACGCAATCGATGTAATTCCATGCTCAATCGGGAACGACTGTACCGACAATTCGTTGTCACATCACACAATATTTGTTCTATTTTGAAAGCAATATATTGTAAAGATCATGAAAATTACGAAACTTTAGAAAGGAATGAATACGTGTAACTGTAGTCAGGTCATTAATCTCAATACCATCGCAGGTCCTACAAAACAGACAACCGAGGACTTTGTTAACCTTTGGAGGATGGTGTGGCAACAAAATGTCGAAAAGATCGTCATGGTTACCAGCCTGTATGAAAATGGGGTAAGTAAACATCGAAACAAGTGTACTATTGAATCTTTATTAGCCGACATCAACTTTGCAAAAATAAAGATTGCTTATGAACACATTACGTGGTCCCGCCTTAATTCCATTAACACATTACGTGGTCCCGCCTTAATTCCATTAACACATTACGTGGTCCCGCCTTAATTGCATTAAGCGATGTACAAGCTTATATTAGCAGGATTTTATAACGGATATTTCGACAATAAAACACTTTCAAAAAATTGTTTTTACTAAAAAATGTGATAACGTGATTAAAATTATATATAATTACATGTTTTAATTTTACAATATGCAAACCTTTTAAGCCGACATTTTTTTATTTCATACCCCAGTCAACCCCGTTTTCGCTACTCGAATAAGGGATTGGATGGGGTATGAATGTTAATACACGGACCACGTAATGCATATGATTTTGCAGATTTCATCATGTGAACTGGCATTGTTTGATGGTTTTCGAACACTATTCATATTAGCTTACGAATAACGAAAAGAAACACCAAAAAGCAGAACATCAAGTTGGGGGTCGAAATAAATAGTTTTCATGGCATTTCTTAATCTGACCGTTTAAATAAATTGTAAGACGAAAGACGATATAACATGTATTTCTATACAAGCTGTCAGAACTGTTTTTTGTGTGAATAATAAATGTCGCGTCCTGCGTAAATAAATGCAATACAAATAATTTACTTTGCAGATTCATAGCGGTCTCGGTAGCTTAGTGGATATCTGTCACGCGTGGGTTCGATGCCAGGCGGGGCATGTCTGTTGCTAGGAAACTTCATCTGCATTATATTATGTGTTAAAAGGACTTAAAATAGTATTTCATTTTATTTGTAGATTTGCAAATGCGATAAATACTGGCCTGACGCGGGAACCATTGTCAGTTATGGTGACGTCACAGTCAAGTGTCACACAGAAGACGTATATGCTGACTACACCGTCAGAAGTTTTACAATATCTCAGGTTGGCAGTCCATCTACATTGTATTATTTTATTCATCAAGATTATCCAAAACTTCGTTACTGTTTGTCATCAACTTCACGTGACGCATATGATAAATTCATTTGCATCTGCATATGTTCTAGATCTTGACAAAAACACGCTGTAAGTGTGTTATACACTGTACTTATATATTGCCGTTTTGCAAATGATATTTGGAGATCGCTGAGCCCGATACTTATATTTAGTGATCGTTGTTACATTTTCAATTTCTTTTGTTTTCTTACTTAATTTTCGATTCGGTGGTTCCACTACTCCGGCCGATAAAAGGCTCTGGGTATTGTTTAACCACTGATAGGATATGTTGTCTGCTTTTTAATTTAGTCTTTTGGCTGTTACGTGTGATACACAGGTTTCATAACCGCTTCTCCCAACTAAATTCCTTTTTGTTTATTTCGCTCTTCGGGGCATACAATTTTATTAGATCCTGGGACCATACGCCGCTGGATATAGGGGATGAAATAAAGATACAAATATTGCTATATCCACCGCCATAAGCTTGCCATCTTCGGGATGGTGTAAATTATGTACTGTTGATTTTTATGAATATTGAGCTCTGCTCAACCCGGGGCTAGAAGGCGTGAGCGGTAGCTAGCATATTTCACTACCGCTCATGAACAGTCTCAATCAAACCGAGACTGCAATATTTCGTAAGTGTCGTGCTCGGCCGTTTCCAAAGGTCAATTATCATACTCTTTTTTATAGCACAGTGGCGTTGCTTGTGCAGTGTGGCGGCATTAAAACGTCTCCCCGCGCTTGCAATCAGTACTATTATTCATTGATCGCTGAGCCCGATACTTATATTTAGTGTTTGGTGGTACATGTTCAATTTCTTTTGTTTTCTTACTTAATTTTCGATTCGGTGGTTCCACTACTCCGGCCGATAAAAGGCTCTGGGTATTGTTTAACCACTCATAGGATATGTTGTCTGCTTTTTAATTTAGTCTTTGGCTGTTACTTGTGATACGCAGGCTTCATAACCGCTGCTCCCAGCTAAATTCCTTTTTGTTTATTTCGCTCTTCGGTGCATACAATTTTATTAGATCCTGGTACCATACGCCGCTGGATATAGGGGAAGAAATAAAGATACAAATATTGCTATATCCACCGCCATATGCTTGCCATCTTCGGGATGGTCACAATTCTGTACTGTTGATTTTTATGAATATTGAGTTCTGCTCAACCCGGGCCTAGAGGGCGTGAGCGGTAGCTAGCATTTTTCAATACCGCTCTTGAACAGTCTCAATCAAATCGAGACTGCATATTTTGTATGTGTCGTGCTCGGCCGTTTCCAAAGGTCCATTATCATACTCTTTTTTAACCCATGTTTAATGTCTATTAAATTGTTTTTTTGTCTTAAATTAATTTACATAAAATGACTTCCGCTATCAATTATTGATTGCGCCTGTCATGCTATTGTGGAGGCTCTTTTACTACCGTCTAATATGTATTGTGGATGAAGTAAAAAAAAAAGTAAAACAACAGTTTGACCAGATATGCAGCTAACTTTGTGTAGTGTTTCACAAAAGCAATATGACAATCTACCTAACAGTGTTACCATACTGTATCGCAGCAAAAACAGAATCGTGCATTATACCACCTACATTTTACGGCATGGCCGGACAAGGGAGTTCCAAATGACGTCACCAGTCTGATTGAATTCCGACAAAAAGTAAACAGTACCCAAACAACCCTAAATGGGCCAATACTTGTCCACTGCAGGTATGTTTGTTTGTCGAATTTACTGTAGTATAACAGCTTAATCTATAAAAAAAAAATATTATTTTCCTCACAAAACAAAGTAAATAAAAATGCAGAGTCGATATGTGACAACATATAGCGCAACTCAATGTATACCCTGTAACAATTGGTGTGATTTTGGGGAATTTTATAGAAATTAGAGAAGGAATCATAAGTCTTAGGATATGTAACACAAAAAAAAAAAAAAAAAAAAAAAAGTATTTAATAGATATATGTTTTTCTAACGTATTCAACAGATTAACATTTCTTATACGTATATCAAACCGATTAAGACTTTTATTAAGACATGTATACTTATAGCATATATTGACTTGAGAATACACTGTTTAAATATTATTTAAATACATGTTCACGTTATATACGCTAGTGTCCGTGAGATTTTTGTAGGTATATATGTCAAACGTTCCTTAAAGGCGGCAATGTTAATAGCACTCGAATATTTTATTTTTTTTCATTTCATTATTATTAAAACCGGTATAGGTTCAACTGGTGTGGGACGGTATCTCTAGAACACAGAACAAACAAAGCCATGACTGACATCACAGTAGCTGATTATATTGTTTTAGAGTCATCTGCAATCATGTACGTGTTTTAGAAAATATTGCGGTATACAAAGTTTAACGAAGACGTTTGTATATTTTGAAATGCGTTTACATACTTATTTACTAGCGCCGGTGTGGGAAGGACGGGTACCTATATAGCTCTGGATTCACAGACGAAGGCTGGCGAGAAGGATAAGGTTGTGGATATATACGGATGTGTTATGCGTATGAGAGAACATAGATTGAACATGGTACAAACAGCGGTGAGTTCTTCAAGGACTGCTCAGCAGTATGTGTATACGTTATTTAGGATATTTAGGCAGAACGTCTCCGTGGCCGAGGGGTTAACGACGTTGCGTTGTAAAACGTTTCGCCTCTCACCACTGCGGGTTCAAATTCCATTGGGTGCTCGATTGTAAGCGAGGAAGTGTCGATTTTTAGGGATGGTGGGAGGTGTACAGTACTGACGTAAAAACACCATACAAACAAGAAAAACAAAGGATATATTTAGGATTATGCACGTTTGATTCGCAGAAAGCTTTTAGTTTACTACTTCTTCACCGAAAAGCTGAATAATATTACGCGTTACGATGTGACAAAACTAATAACATGAGTGATAAAGGAATATAAAAGTCGAGCAGGAAATGTAACATTCAAGGATCACAGTCAACCAAACCACGCATAGATACAAACGACAATTTCAAAGATGAATAAGGCATGATAATGACATGACACACATAAAAGTGTTGGTAATAGGGCTACCGCCTTGGAAGGGTCAGTGAAAAAATGTCCGCTCGGGGTTTAAACCTCAAAGGTAGATTTAAATGAAGTTTTAACAATTAGACAAACAAAAGTAAAGTTAAGTAGGAGACATCACAAACACATAAGAGATGACAATATGGGTACCAAATTGAATGATTAATGACACAAGGGCCTGCTGGGCTTTCAACCAAGTTTTGAGGTACACCACAGTTCTCATTTTATTGTTATCCCTCTAAAATGAGGTCCAATCTATGAATATAATACATTATCTATTACATTACACACGGTAACATGCGATTATAGATATTATATATATATATACAAACATGTCATAAAGAAGGCGTTTGGATCAAATCTTCGCATCTCATGGCATCTGTTTCTTCATTGTTTATAGTCTGTTTCTTTAAGTGATAGGGAGCTCCTCCCATGTGGGATGTCGTAGGTTCACTGCCCGTCGGAATCATACCAAACACCTCATAATGATGGTAATAGTAGCTCCTTGTATGACGCTCAGCCTATAAATGGTAATTCTAGGAATGTCAATATAATCTGAATGAGTGGAGTATCATTTTAGGAGTTCACGGCATCGATTTCCAGTGTGCCAGCACTATAAAAAGTCGAATGCTCAGCTCGCTGCTATAAATAAACAACGTCATGATATGACAGAAAAAATGTTAGAATCGACATTAAACCCCATAAAGTAGATATAAAAGTCGAATAGGAAAAGTATTATTCAAGGATCACAGTCGACCACAAACACGCACAGAAACAAACAACAGCTACAAAGTTGAATAAAGCAAGATTAGATATAACAAACTCAACAGGATTGACAATAATAGGGCTATCGCATTGGAACGATCAATGGCAAAAAGGGCAGCTGCTGGGGGTTTATAACCCATTATAACCCATTTTAATTGTAAATGTCACTGTCGTAGTTGTCATTTTATAATTTACTGTACAAGTGTAATAAGAACTGTAATTAATGTCAACACTGTGTTGTTGTTCAGCTCATTGATTTATGTGTATTTCATTTCAGGAGCAATATGAGTATCTCCATCACGCTGTCGTTCATTCCCTCACGTTCGACTGTCAGGCCATCCCAGGTGACACGTTCCAACATGATGTCTCGACATTCAGTGACAATGAGCTCACAAAGAGGTTTGAGGTACATCAACACTGAAACTACATTATATGCACCTTTGCGTTACTTTAATCTGTTTCTACACATTCATGAACGTTTTCTGCGTTTAGAGGGACTGAAGGCGATCTAGGAGAGAAATTGGTGTATATCCAAATACGAAATAATACCTTCATAATGCGCTTCAGCTGTTAGCTCTACTGGCCGAAGGATCACATGTTTTACATAGACCTATATAGGGAAACGACTTTATAAATATGATCGTCTGGAAAGGTTGACGAATTGGTAGGGTTGTTTTACTACATCAACAATACTTATTCAAATGAGGATTATATTGCTAGCAGTTGTACATATAATTCAAATAAAATGTACTTCTATCGCAAAACAAGTGTTAATAAGAGCTTTAAAGCATCATAAGTATTACTATTAATGAGTCGAATATGGGTTTTCAGCAATGTTTCGCGAGCTTGAAGTTGGTAGAATATAAACCAAGCGTTCAACCATTTACTTTAGGTACACGCCCACTAGCCTTATATGGAGCTATAGTGTCTTTTAAATCACAAAGAGAGCTACAGGTACCATCTTTATGAAGTTTTTTATATAACCCAGCCATGGATTGAACCCACTACCTCCCGCATGCGATTCGAACGGTCTACCGCTCGGCCACGCCGCGGACTGCGGCGATGAGTAGTTGTTAATGATTATGTAATCAACAATGTAATTATTTTCTTTAGCAACTGGAGAAGACAAGAGAGAAAGTGTCAGAAACAGATAAAAAGACGATAAGCAAAAACAGCTCACTAACCTGGGCTAATCGTGAAGGTTCTGATATTGCAGGTAACTCGTAAATGAGTACAGTGTCTGGACAGTTTTTTAAATAAAATGTAAGATATATGCATATATGTTAGAATAGTTTGTATAGAACGAATTATCTAGTGAATATAGATACAAAAATCGAACAGGAAAAACAGAATTCAAGGACGACAGTCAACCACAAACACACACAGAAACAAAGAACACATTTAAAGTTGAATAAAAGGCCAAATAAGACATCACAAACACAAAAGGGTTGACACAAGGGCTACCGCCTTAGAACGTATGTACGAATTGTATCGTTATATTGACTGGTGTGTGTTTGATCCAACGAATTATATTTATTTAAATAATATAGAAGTTTATAAATTTATCGTTTTTATACAACATCAATTGTCCAATTTGATTTTAAACTTCATTGTTCAATCACATTGTAAATAAAGTAATGGACTTTCATTTGGTGAAAACGCACTATTTTCGATATTCACTCCAGAATTTAGACATAAATTAAACTTATTTTGAGCACCACAAATGTCTCATATTTCTCTGTCTGTTTCGTCTAATCACTGTTCATCCAAATCGTCCACTGTGTTCCTCTAACCTGCAACAAAACAGAAATGTCCATGAGCAATTATTAAAAATATCATCCTCAAACCACTTGCAAGCAAGGGAGCTAACTGTCTAGTGAGATCAGAAGCGCCACGTTTACTCCCAACAATGGGTCACTCGAAAATGTAATTAGACCAATTTTTATACTTTGTTATATTGTTTAACAAGTTTAAATTGTAACACGTTATTTCATAATATAAATATATTCATACTTTTAAGTAATTATGTGAAGCATTGTATTTTCAATTTTAGGAGATAGTCATCGGCCTCTATTACATGTGAATAGAAAACCGGGATCGTCAAATTATATCAATGCAGTCTACGTCGATGTAAGTTGCTCACATCTATAATTAGTCTTCAACTTATAAACGAACCTTTTTTAATTAGTTGGAAATTGCTTTAAACTCATCTGAATATAAATAGTTTTGTCTGCCAAAATAAATATTCAGAGACAAATATAGACGAATAGATACAATTTTAATTTAACGTTGTAAACTATCCACTTGACACAAATACAATTTCAAATTATCATTACTTTTCTGATCAGAGCTGTAGATATAAATGTTTTGTTTTAGTTTGTTCGTTTTTATAATTATTTATGAACCAAATTATTTAATGTAATACGATCAACGATTTCAATCCAACACTATGAAAACAATGGAAAAAACGTAAGCTTGATTATACAACACACATATACACTGTGAAAGGTGAAATGGCAAGGGATATAACTGCGATTATATACAACACATTGAAACAATCAACTGCGATTATGAAACAACGATACATGCAACACATAGAAACAATTAACTGTGATTATGCAAAACGATACATGCAACACATTGAAACAATTAACTGCGATTATGCAACAACGATACATACAACACATTGAAACAATTAACTGCGATAATGCAACAACGATACATACAACACATTGAAACAATTAAATGCGAGTATGCAACAACGATACATACAACACATTGAAACAATTAACTGCAATTATGCAACAACGATACACACAACACATTGAAACAATTAACTGCGATTATGCAAAACGATACGTACAACCCTTTTAAACAATTAACTGCGATTATGCAACATCGATACATACAACACATTGAAACAATTAACTGCGAGTATGCAACAACGATACATACAAAACATTGAACAATTAACTGCAATTATGCAACAACGATACATACAACACACTGAAACAATTAACTGCGATTATGCAACAACGATACGTACAACACATTTAAACAATTAACTGCGATTATGCAACAACGATACATACAACACATTGAAACAATTAACTGCGATTATGCAAAACGATACGTACAACACATTTAAACAATTAACTGCGATTATGCAACAACGATACATACAACACATTGAAACAATTAACTGCGATTATGCAAAACGATACGTACAACACATTTAAACTATTAACTGCGATTATGCAACAACGATACATACAACACATTGAAACAATTAACTGCGATTATGCAAAACGATACGTACAACACATTTAAACAATTAACTGCGACTATGCAACAACGATACATACAACACATTGAAACAATTAACTGCGATTATGCAACAACGATACATACAACACATTGAAACAATTAACTGCGATTATGCAACAATGATACATACAACACATTGAAACAATTAACTGCGATTATGCAACAAAGATATATACAACACAATCAAACAATTAACTGCGATTATACAACAACGATACATACAACACATTCAAACAATTAACTGCGATTATGCAACAACGATACATACAACACATTGAAACAATTAACTGCGATTATGCAACAACGATACATGCAACACATTGAAACAATTAACTGCGATTATGCAACAACGTTACATGCAACACATTGAAACAATTAACTGCGATTATGCAACAACAATACATGCAACATATTCAAACAATTAACAGCGATTTTTGCAACAATCATACACACAATACATTAAAACAATTAACTGCGATTATGCAACAACGATACATACAACACATTGAAACAATTAACTGCAATTATGCAACAACGATACATACAACACATTGAAACAATTAACTGCGATTATGCAACAACGATACAGGCAACACATTGAAACAATTAACTGCGATTATGCAACAACGATATATATACAACACATTGAAACAATTAACTGCGATTATGCAACATCGATACATACAACACATTGAAACAATTCACTGTGATAATGCAACAACGATACATACAACACATTGAAACAATTAACTGCGATTATGAAACAACGATACATGCAACACATAGAAACAATTAACTGTGATTATGCAAAACGATACATGCAACACATTGAAACAATTAACTGCGATTATGCAACAACGATACATACAACACATTGAAACAATTAACTGCGATAATGCAACAACGATACATACAACACATTGAAACAATTAACTGCGAGTATGCAACAACGATATATACAACACATTGAAACAATTAACTGCAATTATGCAACAACGATACACACAACACATTGAAACAATTAACTGCGATTATGCAAAACGATACGTACAACACAATTAAACAATTAACTGCGATTATGCAACAACGATACATACAACACATTGAAACAATTAACTGCGAGTATGCAACAACGATACATACAACACATTGAACAATTAACTGCAATTATGCAACAACGATACATACAACACATTGAAACAATTAACTGCGATTATGCAACAACGATACGTACAACACATTTAAACAATTAACTGCGATTATGCAACAACGATATATACAACACATTGAAACAATTAACTACGATTATGCAAAACGATACGTACAACACATTTAAACAATTAACTGCGATTATGCAACAACGATACATACAACACATTGAAACAATTAACTGCGATTATGCAAAACGATACGTACAACACATTTAAACTATTAACTGCGATTATGCAACAACGATACATACAACACATTGAAACAATTAACTGCGATTATGCAAAACGATACGTACAACACATTTTAACAATTAACTGCGACTATGCAACAACGATACATACAACACATTGAAACAATTAACTGCGATTATGCAACAACGATACATACAACACATTGAAACAATTAACTGCGATTATGCAACAATGATACATACAACACATTGAAACAATTAACTGCGATTATGCAACAACGATATATACAACACATTCAAACAATTAACTGCGATTATACAACAACGATACATACAACACATTCAAACAATTAACTGCGATTATGCAACAACGATACATACAGCACATTGAAACAATTAACTGCGATTATGCAACAACGATACATGCAACACATTGAAACAATTAACTGCGATTATGCAACAACGTTACATGCAACACATTGAAACAATTAACTGCGATTATGCAACAACAATACATGCAACATATTCAAACAATTAACTGCGATTTTTGCAACAACCATACACACAATACATTAAAACAATTAACTGCGATTATGCAACAACGATACTTGCAACACATTGAAACAATTAACTGCGATTATGCAACAACGTTACATGCAACACATTGAAACAATTAACTGCGATTACGCAACAACAATACATGAAACATATTCAAACTATTAACTGCGATTTTTGCAACAACCATACACACAATACATTAAAACAATTAACTGCGAGTATGCAACAACGATACATACAACACATTGAAACAATAAACTGCGATTATGCAACAACGATACATACAACACATTGAAACAATAAACTACGATTATGCAAAACGATACGTACAACACATTTAAACAATTAACTGCGATTATGCAACAACGATACATACAACACATTGAAACAATTAACTGCGATTATGCAAAACGATACGTACAACACATTTACACTATTAACTGCGAGTATGCAACAACGATACATACAACACATTGAAACAATTAACTGCGATTATGCAAAACGATACGTACAACACATTTAAACAATTAACTGCGACTATGCAACAACGATACATACAACACATTGAAACAATTAACTGCGATTATGCAACAACGATACATACAACACATTCAAACAATTAACTGCGATAATACAACAACGATACATACAACACATTCAAACAATTAACTGCGATTATGCAACAACGATACATACAGCACATTGAAACAATTAACTGCGATTATGCAACAACGATACATGCAACACATTGAAACAATTAACTGCGATTATGCAACAACGTTACATGCAACACATTGAAACAATTAACTGCGATTATGCAACAACAATACATGCAACATATTCAAACAATTAACTGCGATTTTTGCAACAACCATACACACAATACATTAAAACAATTAACTGCGATTATGCAACAACGATACATACAACACATTGAAACAATAAACTACAATTATGCAACAACGATACATACAACACATTGAAACAATTAACTCCGATTATGCAACAACGATACCTGCAACACATTGAAACAATTAACAGCGATTATGCAACAACGATATATATACAACACATTGAAACACTTAACTGCGATTATGCAACATTTATACATACAACACATTGAAACAATTCACTGCGATTATGCAACAACGATACATACAACACATTAACACAATTAACTGCGATAATTCAACAACGATACATGCAACACATTGAAACAATTAACTGCGATTATGCAACAACGATACATACAACACATTGAAATAATTCACTGCGATTATGCAACAACGATACATACAACACATTGAAACAATTAACTGCGATTATGCAACAACGATATATATACAACACATTGAAACTATTAACTGCGATAATGCAACATCGATACATACAACACAATGAAACAATTCACTGTGATAATGCAACAACGATACATACAACACATTGAAACAATTAACTGCGATTATGCAACAACGATACATACAACACATTGACACAATTAACTGCGATTATTCAACAACGATACATAAAACAAATTGAAACAATTAACTGCGATCATGCAACAACGATACATACAACACATTGAAACAATTCACTGCGATTATGCAACAACGATACATACAGCACATTGAAACATTTTAACTACTGAAAGGCAAAGGAATTAATTATGTTTGTGCAAAACCCATTTAAACAGTTAGATAACAGCCAGTGTGGATTTTGTTCCAAACATTTGTCAAAATATTCAATATATTACATTGAATAGATAATATAGATATAAAAGTCAAACTGGAAAAGCAGCATTCAAGGACGACGGTAAACCACAAACACACACAGAAACAAAGAACAAATTTAAAGATGAATAAAAGACCAAATAAGACATCACAAACCCAAAAGGGTTGACAATAGGGCTACCGCCTTGGAACGGTCAGTGGCAAAAAAGGCCGCTGGTGGTTTAGGTTTGAACTGTTTTTGATACTAACGTTGACAATAAATAAAAACAATCTAAAATTAGAAACAAAGAAACTTTGTATTCACACCTTTTATTTGCTTGGTCAACAAAATGTCAATGGAAATTGAAAGTCTATAAAGAGTGTTGCTTTGTTTTGAAGTGGCGAAGTAACTTAAACAAAATGTGCCGTCGGTGTTGCGTTTTAATATCAAGACAGCGTTTATTTTCTTCTTTTTGCTGGAGTTAATCAGGATCAATTAACGATTGTAGTATGATATCTTATTTCAAACAGAGCTTCAAGACGCGGAATCGTTACGTTGTTGCTCAGACTCCATTGCCAGAAACAGTGTTAGACTTTCTGAGTCTTATTTGGCAAACCAAATGCTCGTGCATCGTCTCAATGGAGCCTGAAGAGGCTTTGACGGACAAGGTAAGGTAACTTTTAGGCTGAAGTAAACTGTTCAGTTTGTGTGTTATTACGAAAAGTTAATTTTATTGTTATATTTAGTATTATTACTATTATTATTATATTTATTGTTATTGTTGTTGCCATTGTTATTATTATTATAATATTATTATTAATTGTATTATTATAAGCTGAAGTAAACTGTTCAGTTTGTGTTTTATTACGAATAGTTAATACGAAGCACGTTTTATTGTTATATTTAGTATTATTACTATTATTATAATTATTATTATTGTTGTTGTTGTCTTTGTTATTATTATTATTAAATTAATATTATTAATTTTATTATAATTGTTATTGTTATCGTTATTGTTGTTGTCGTTGTTATAATTATTATATTATTATTTTTTTATTATTACTATTATTATTGTTGTTATTGTTGTTGTCGTTGTTATTATTTTTATAATATTATTATTAATTTTATTATGACTATTATTATTATTGTTATTGTTGGTGTCGTTGCTATTATTATAATAATATTATTATTAATTGCATTATTAATTTGTTTAGTATTATTATTAATTTTATTATTATTATTATTATAATAATAATTATAGCATCTATATCAGTCAAATAACGTGGGACATAGAGAAAATCTAATCTCCACATCACCTGTTGCGTGAGCTTTCATACGCTGTTCTCTTCTCTTCCAAAACGTGGTTGCTCTTTCTCCGTTTCTCTCTTTCCCTGTTATTCTAAATAGATATAACTATGTTAACAACATCATAACAGTACTGTTTGATGACTAACGTATTTCGGGATTTTGCAGATGGTTGGTACATACTTTCCCGCCGATAACAAGGTTCTGAAGTTGGATATACTCAAAATAACCTCGTCCAGTGCAGAATCCAAACGGTATTATATACTTCGGAAACTTACCATAGCCCAAAATGGACCGGTGAGTTCAATATTTGTTCTTGAAGATGAATACAGCTAAGAAACGCATTTAAATCCCAGAGTTCGGTAGCACCTACACACATTATGTATACACTGTAGCAAGTTATATTTCGTCTGCTTCAAGATAAAGGTTTCAGCACTCTGACCAATCACTGATCTTATTTTTACAGGTAAAGCTATTAATAGATGCACCAAATTCAAAATTTGACAGTTAGGAATAAAAGTTTTGTTCTAGAAAGTATGGAAATTAAATACATTATATAATTATTTTGATACATCTGCATAGAGTAATGTTTAGTGTATTTACATGCCAAATTTTATGGTTTAAAGATGCTTTATTATTTAGAAATTTGTGATTAAACCTCTCTGAGCAGCATAATGCATAACATGATCAGAAAAGTTTCTCTGGGGCCATTTTGGGGTTTTATACTCAACCCTGGCCTTTAAAACCTGCTAGACAGAAATTTAAAAAAAAAGATAACTTGACGGTAGGTTAAGCTATGTTTTTAGACAGAATTCCAATGAAAATAGCAGAACTTTCTGCGCAACCATATGTAACAATTGCTTTACATATAAGACTGAGAGAATCAGCTAAACACGGATTTTTACATATTATTAATTTATATAAATATATTAATGAAAGCTAAATTAATAGCAAAAGCGACAGCACAGTTTCCCTCAAATGAGATTATGTTTAGGACTGATCATTGACGCAACTTTCAATAGGTGTTAGATGAAAACAATGCGAATAGTTTTTACTATTTTACAAAACACCATGTACATAGTTCCGATCTTTAACTATATAATTTACACTTCTAAGAAAGGCACATATTATCCACACAACTCTAAAAGTAGATATAAAAGTCGAACAGGAATTGTCTTCACCACCCTTTCTGTTGTTTTTTGTCTCTTTCATTGTATTTTCAAGTCCTTGTTTGCAGTACAGTGCGGACCTACGATGCCATTTCGTTCGGATGCTGTGGTTTCTATAGGACCCTATATCTCATTTTTGTAACATTCAAGGACGACAGTCAACCAAAAATGTGCGCAGAAACAAACACTAATTACAAAGATGATTACAAGACAAGATATGACATCACAAACATAAAAGGGTTGACAGGACTACCGCCTTGGAACGGTCAGATGCAAAAAAATGCCTACTGGGGGGATTTGTCAGGTTCTATGATGCCTCAAACCTCACTGTTACCCTATTGTCATTGCAGTAAAACGTGACAGTATAAATAAATATATCCCCGCCAGGTTAAATGCGCATGACCAGTGCCTGTGGCAACTTGACCGATGGACAATATATGGTGAAGTGAGAAATTGAATCTCGGAACTATCAGTAAAGTTCATTGAATTAGTTTAATTAAAGTAGCTATCTCACCAACAACAGCCAAATTTTACATCATATGTACACCGTTTCTAAAACTACTGATGACGAGGTATATATATAATATTATTTTACATATTTTGAGAATCCAAACTCTATAGGCACAATATAAACGGTGTCGAATTAAGAGTTACCAACTCATAATTTATTTTACACATATTCAATCACGGGTGTTTTTAGAAACCGTAAATACACCTTTAGTTTTAATACGCGCATACACATTATTGTATGACCTGAACACATGGATAGAGTTTTGATAAACGGTTTTGCAGTGTAATTTTGCCGTTATTTGGTGGGTTAGTTTCTTTAATACCCCACAATCGGTCGTTAGGACCTATTTAATGTTATTCATAACCGATCTCCTCTGCATTAAAAGACTAACTACATCTTCATACATATAGTTATACTAATGTTTATTTAGGATGGTCCAAGCGAGAAGACCATGTTTCACTTCCAGTATACAAAATGGAAGGAACATCATCACGTGCCGGAAAACCCGAGCTCATTGCTGCAGATGATCAAGGACGTTGATAAAAGGGCGAATGCTTCCGAGAGCGGTGGACCTATTATCATACATTGCTTGTAAGTGGCGCGGATTTGTCACAGTCTGTATGGGGTGGATAATAGCTTGATTTTATGAATTTTTCTGTGATTTCTTTTTGACCATTTTTATCGTTATTGATAATATATAGTGTGGCTTCTTCTCTTATTTTCTATAAGCTTAGTGATGTGTTCTGACTGAAAACAATCTACAATTTTCACTCGAAATGTACCATTGTGTGGCCTTCCGTTTTGGATCGGCTTGTCTTAGAGTGTACTTTCTAGTGTATGTATTGTTTGTTAATAAATATTTAGAAGAGAAGCCATATTTTAGTAATGTATATAATGTTTAATAATTATACATAAAAACAGAGATAAGTGTGGCATGTTTTTTGTCGTGTCGATACTCATAAATTTTATATAACAGTTGTACTATTTTGTAATAATTCAGAAATGGCGGAGAGAAAACTGGCTTCTTTTGTTTTTTTGTCTTGTCGATACTCATAAATTCATATCGGAGTTGATAACAGTTGATGTACTATTTTGTAATAATACAAAAATGATGGTTTATAAATTCATATCGGAGTTGATATACTGGTTTGTAATTATACAGAAATGGCGGAGAGAAGAGTGGCTTGTTTTGTGTCTTGTCGATACTCGTACAGAAGATGGAAATCGAACACGAAGTTAGCGTTGTTAACACCGTCCGAAAGGTCAAATCAAGAAGAGGAAATGCTATATCGAATAAGGTAACCTTATGGTTAACATGGTGAACTTTATCAGAAAGGTCACATCAAAGAGAAGAAATGTGACACTGAATAAGGCAAGTATGAGGTAAATGGGGTAAACATTGTAAGAAGGTCAAAGAAAAGAGAACAAAATGAAGTGCCAAATAAGATAAATAAAAATTCGATGTGATATACAATGTCAGAAAAGCAAAACCAAAAATCGAATATAATAATATAGCTGACCTGGTAAACACCGCCAGGAAGGTAAAACCACGAAAAGAAAATACGATATCGAAAAGGTTAAGACAAATGTTGAACTGGCAAACACTGTCAGAAAGGTTAAATCAAATAGAGAAACTGATATATCGAATATGTAAATTATATGGTTGACCTGGTAAACAGACAGATCAAAGAAAAAAGGCGATATGCAAAAGTTTAACAGGAAATGCAGCTTTCACAGAACACAGTTAACCAAAAAGCACGCAACTGCAATACTTAATACGGTAAGTATGAGACCGTTGTAGTAAACATCGTCAGAAAGGTCAAATCTAGGAGATGAAATACAATTTTGAATACTGTTATTATGTTTGACGTGGTAATCATTGTTATAAGAAAAACACGATTAAGAAAGGCGCTAAAAACGGTTAGTCGGAGATCAGTGGTACCACAGGAAGATCAAATCTAGATAAGTTTTGCAACACTAAATAAGTAAATGAGGTAATGCCTCAGTCACACCAACCAGGAATGCCTGTACGAATCCACTACGGTGATTCGTAGTGATTCGTAGAACATTCCCGGCCTGGAGCATACCGGGAATGACCACGGCTTACTACGACCTACCACGACCTACTACGAGGACACTAGGATTTCAGTAAAGTTATCTCACTTTTGGAGCATGGTTTAGTACGATCTGTACACAAACTTGTACGGCATATTACGATCTAGTACGATCTAGTACGTTTCATCGCGAATACGGCCGAATTGATACGATTTACTACGAATCACTACGAATCGCTGCGAACCCACTAAGGATGCTCTACGGATGGAAAAATCGTGGTCCAAAACTCTTGGGGTAGGTCCACGGATACATACGAACTACTACGTATAAACACGAATAACCCAGGATACACTACGGATTCACTACGAATCCATCCGTAGTGGATTCGTACAGGCATTCGTGGTTAGTGTGACTGGGGCATAAGTTTTTGTGAAAGTATTTATTAATGCAAATAGTTGTCATTGATCTTACTTCTTCAGGAGCAGTACGCATTCTGTTACCAGTGTGTCAGTGCCTATCTACAGACGTTTGAAATCTACTCAAACTTCTCTCTGAAGAAATGATTGGGCGATGATAAAACTGACGTCAAAGTTATATAAGTTTCTAAATACATGAACTGCTATGATGTACCTGTGTATAAGACGTTGTATTTGTTAAATGATTTCATTTTGTATGTAAAAATATTATTGTTCAATCTGTGTTTAAAATATGTATGTAAACCGTTTCCAGGGTGCAAACGATCATATATTCTTTCTCCAAATGAATGCAATAGCTTGATATATCACCAATATTGCAGTAGAAGTTCTATCAGCCGCAACGTTCAACAAACGTGACGTTGTCTGCGTAATATTAAACACAGATTTGCACACAAGACGTATTATATTCGGTAAAACCAAAAGTAAGAATAAAGGCATATGACGTCACAAACACATAAAGGTTTGGCTTAGTTTAATAATATTTTATTGCAGATATGTTACAATACATCAATTCAACACCACAATATTCATAGAAACATATGCAAATGGATTGAACTACAAGTTATTACAACATTAGTTACAGTTCTCTCCATTGTGGCTGAAAAAGTGTATATGATTATCGGTTTGAAATTGTAACAATAAAGGTTTGGCAATAGGGCTACCGCCTTGGAACGGTCATTGGAACACTTCATTATTTGTGTTTTGGGTATATGTTTTGCTTTGAATTATTAGTGTCTGATGTAAATATTGTTGGACGTTAGTGATATATATATGCATTTATTTTATTCTTAAATAATATACATATTATAGTAAAATTATCCTGAAAATGTAGATAAATATATAGAAATATTACATATGACAGTTTATGTGTTTCTTACAGTTACGACTTTTATATTTCAAGATAACTTCATTTCATTTTTCGGATATTGCTGGCGATGAAAAATATATAGACTAACGGTCAATAAAAACGCACCATAAAACAAATCCTTTTAAAAGTTGAAATTTGAGGCATTTTGGAAGATATGATATAATCCATATAACGAGTCGACATTTAACATTTTTATGTGCCTATCTGGATTTAGTGCATTTCACATTGGTGTTATGAAATGAACGTGCATTTCCAGTTTGTTTTCTTCAGTTACATCACACAAAGAAGTCATTTTCTGAAAAAAATTCACGGAATAATACTGTCAGACGTCAAACAATAAAAAAGTCAGTAAAACCAAATGGAATTTATTCCGAGACAGATTAAAGCAGCTTTAAATTTAGTGAAACAGTTTTCTTTTTATGATTATCCATGATAGTAAACCATGTTGAATGACAAGGTAAATAACTGCGTAACTGCTTGTCATAAAAACCTAACAATAAACATATAACAAAAGTTAGGAACCAAGATTCAATACTTAAAAATAATTGTTCAGCAGTTTCATTTCAAATATACTGAAAGGAAAAATAAACGCGTATATATTGTATGTACAATATGGACAAAAAGACTAAAACAACAGCAAATAGTATTCCTGCAAAGTTTCATTATTGACAAAGTACCGTTTGGTTCAGGCAGGTGATCAAACTTAGGATGCAACATTTTGCAAACTCTTTACGTTAAATACAGTACTGAACTGGCTCAATTTTTCACAGAGGAACTTCAACATTTATAAATTTCTTGTTACAACGTGTACTGTAATTAAAACGTCTATAACATCACAGTTGTGTCCTTTTTCTAACTAATTGCAACTTTTTTTTTACAAAACATCATGGTATGTCCTTGGAATATATATGGAATTAAGTGTGCAGTATATACAATATATAGCGGAAATTTTCGTGTCTCGTTTCCTTTTCCTTTCAGTATAGTTTGCGAATAATCGAACGTCATAAACATATGTGGCGTTTTCATTGACCGTCAGTATATATTTCATTAAAACATGTGTATACTTTTTTAAAGCAGTAATCTAATTCTTCTATAGTAGTGATATTTCGAAAAAAATAAAAGTGTTCCTGCTTGTTCATGTGTGTATCGGCACTAAGTGAACACCGTTATTATTGTAGGTACAAACAGTACCACATACTAAATGAACACATTAAATAGTCAATGGATATACTCGTACGCCTTTAAATTTCGATAATTCATTATATTGCTTTGTTTATTATTTCAGTAGATGTATAGTGAAACATTATTTGTTACGTCACTTCTTTTCTCATTGTACTACTTCATGTTCACATGTTTTTAGGAAATAAAATGATACGTTTTCAAAATTAACCATTGACATTTATATTAATACACGTGCTGCTTTCATCATTTAAAGCAAAACAATATGGAAACATATATCTGCATAAATCAAATAGTGTTTTCCAATAACATTTAAAAACAATATGATATACCATACAACAAAAATCGTTCAGTCAAATCAAAATCTGAGATTGTTTTATACATCGGAGTCACATTTTTAATACATTTTAACACGTTTTGAATTAGTGTATTGCAAAATAAATCATATAAACTCATCAAACCATTATTATTTGATTATTTATATTAAGTTTCTTCAGTAATCTGTACCCTCATAAGTTTCGTATGCCGTTATGTGTTGTTTATGTAATTGTAATATTGTAATGTGAATATATACACCTCAACTATTTGTAAACTGTTTAAAACATTATCATGATTATATGGCTTATCACACTAAATGTAATAAAACTTCGTAAACGTTAGCTTTGTTCTTTGTTTTCATTTCATTGAAACAAAAAGGTGACCATGGTAAGCACAGCCTGTTCTCTGCCCGGACGGATTTCGACCGATTTACCTTGTCGTATATCTTCTTCTGCTAAAGTATTGTTTCCCTGGTATTGTTTCCCTGGAAATTGAAACTAGTGACATTTTTACCAATTAAAATTAACTGTATTAATTGGAAAATAACAAATGTATCCAAACACTTATAAATACGTTATTCAACATGTTCAAAGCTAGGAAAAGGTTGCTGGAGGTTTAAACCAGGTTCTAGGTTGCACCAAACGTCACTCTTACCCTATTGACATCCCGATAAAACGGAAGAGTGTAAATAAAGATATCTCCGCCAGGTTATATTCTCTAACAAACAAGGCGGAATTAATAGGCAATATAAGAATAACTGATAAATGATCATGCATATCATTATAATTCAAAAGAAGCATAGAAAGCCACAAATCAAGAAATCAGTGGCTTAGCACAAGCCAAAACAACAAAATAACAAACCGTTAAGAGTACGACAAGACAAGATTTAAACAAAACGCTACCCACCTTTCATTATTTAGCTAGAAATCATCATAAGATCGAAAATATGTCAGGTAATCGCACAGTCAAATAGGAAAGCATAGTGAAGAACTGTACATGGGTCAGCCACTAAACATGCAGTGCGTTTAAAAAAGATAATGCGTTAACAAGTTTAATAAAGATTGTAAGAAAGTGATTAGGACAAAGGATTTCACGAAGTGTGTTAATCACATCACCATAGTTTCGAATATACTAAATTATTTGTTGTTAAATGCGAGTTCCTTTGATTCCTATATCTATGTTTTATATAAAAAAAATGATATATATAATTATTAAGGAACAATGTATTACATGACAGAAAATGCTATCTCTCAATGGTCCATACTTCCGAGAAAATATCATCGCTTTCCTACCATGATGAATATCTGCTACCATGATGAGTATCTCAATTTGTCATTTACTCGACTGTCATTCATAAATGTTATGATGTGTGTCAAGTATGTTGATTTGTGCTTCCCACATGTTAATGTGAGCATCAAATATCAAATGTGCTGATTTGCTTATAAAATTGTGAGTTTTTCGTGTAGTTTGTTAGAGGATATAGACGTGCAGGGATGATTTTGGTGGTGGAGGGGATTACGCTAGGGTAAAACTATGGTTTTGTGCACCCTCTACCCTGTTATAAAACCACAGCGGCGTCTTTGCCAATTACCATTTCAAGTCGATAACCCTAGAGTCAAGCCTTTCATTTGTGTGAAGTCATATTTTGCCTTTGATTTATCTTTGTAGTTGTTGTTGTTTTGTGTGCGTGTTTGTGGTTGATTGTGGTCATTGAATGCTAGATTTACTGTTTGTCTATGTTATGTGTATGCTGGGGTGAAGAAAAACAAAACAAACTTCCATCTGTGTGCTGGATTCCTCAATTACATTAACAGTCTTATAAATACTGAAAAGGGGATCCCTTGGAAGCAACAAACACAAACAAGAGATAAAAGTAGCAGACTCGGTTATTGATTTTATTAATATTGAGTTCTGCTCAACCCGGGGCTAGAGGACGTGAGCGGTAGCTAGCATATTTCACTACCGCTCATGAACAGTCTCAATCAAACCGAGACTGCAATGTTTCGTATGTGTCGTTTTCGGCCGTTTCCAAAGGTCCATTATCATACTCTTTTTTATTAAGTCTGTTCATGACAGTGCCTCTTCTGGGATTTAAAACTGATGTCTTGGTTGTGTTGTTGTTGTTTTGTTGTTGTTGTATTTCGCTTTTTACTTTCATTTTAAATATAAGCGTGACATTCAAGTCTAAATCCTAGTGAATTAACTATCAGTATATGATTCTTCGCTGGACAGTTGATCCAATGAAAGTGGTATCTTGTTGTTTATAATGAACATCACACATTTCCGTTTAAATTGACTATTGTGTATACTTAAGGTTAGATTCACATAGAACATATATAGATATAAACGTTGAACAGGAATTGTAGCATTCAAGGACCACAGGCATCCACAAACACTCACAGAAACAAATAACTACTAGAAGATGAATATAGGGCAAGCTATGAAGGTTAACAGTGGATTTTGGCATATAATGGCTTAACAGGTATTTTCCCCCAAAAGTGTAACAGGACCAATGTCATTGACTGCATTTACATATTAGGTTTAATGCAACTTTTAAAATAAGTTAAATATATACAATTATCAAAGAACTACAAGCGAATACAGCGATGAAAGATAAAAAAATGTTGCATTAACGGTAAGGACGTATATCAACTGTATCGAATGTACTGACTAACATTGCTATGAAGTGACATTCCTGATGACCTGTATATAGGATCGCGATTGAATTTAATTTCACTACAAACAAATAACATTGATCAATAAATACCGAAAATGGCGATTATTGGCAGCACCAAACACAATCAAGGAAATTAAGTAGCACACTCAGTGTTATTGAGTCTGTTCATTAGAGGTAATGTAAGAAGCAACCCATCTTACACCCCTAGAGGTATTCTATTGCAAAGTTACCTACCTTTACCTGAATGAGGATCACAAAGGACCAGAAATATAATACTACTGATGCGTATCACGTGGAAACAATTTACAATCACATTATGTTTAATGAATTGTTTAGCTATTATTATACAACTAGCAATTATTGTCATGATTTAATGTCTTCCTTGATAGTGTATGCAAACTAGCGTTAACGTGTGCTATGTGTGAAGCTATGTACGTTATTTGGGGATAACCTTGGCCCTAATTAAACTATGACGTGGAAATAAATGCTTCATCATTGTTATTGACTTTTTTGTTAAGGTTTTTGTAATTTAAACTACGGTTAGTTTAACACAGTCATCTAGTATTTAACGTGAAGGCGGATGTAAGACGATATTGATATGTGTACTGGGCTTATATAATGGCATTTAAAAGGGAATTCATTCTACTTACGCATGCTTTGTATTAACATAGTTATATACGAGACGTTGAGTATCAATATAATAATATAAACTTAGAGCCGAAGAAGTAGTACTTCTTACAAAAATATCTAAGCTCGAGCGTTTATGAAATAAAACGGATAAAGCCTTGGTTGCTGAGTGTTGAATTGATTAATGTAACTTCGATTAATTGGTGAATGTGTTTACAGGACTAACGATGTCGAAACGGGTAAGTATCATATTTCTGTAAATATGTACAGTAAAGTATCGGCTTACCTTTAAAAGAAACGATGATTTTTTTGTACCTGAATTGTGGAGTTTTTTTTGAAAGCCATATTTAATGTGTATATATTCATATTATTTTAAACTTATATGATTTAATGTTGACATACATACGGGGATTTTCAGCCATGAACATCTTATGGGATATACATTTCTCAACCTATCCATTTTTACATTTAACTAATCAAAGTACTGAAAGTACTGATTGGCGAAACGATTGGGTGGAAAGAATGGGTTCAAATGTTTCGCACATGAAATAATTGTAACACAAACTTGTTAGTTGGACACGAACCAATCAATTTATATAATGAATTGTCAAAATCTATGTTGCAGTTCTGGAGAATCAGTTTGATTAATGTTACGAATAATTTAGTACTGATGGCCATCTTGAATGGCGGATTGACTTATTTTTGTCTACTGTATGTAAGAACTCTTTTGCGACAGACTTCTGTGACTTCTGTAGTGAAGTGATTTACAAACATATGATCTTTGTTCATGAGCACTTTCAAACTTCATCTCATTATGTACACATTTAATTGGATTGACAAAAGTAAAAGTGTGACGTTTATCACTAACCGTTGCAAGGCCGTACCCCTGTAGTCAACTATTTTATGTTAGTAATGTCGCGTACATT
>JAWPHD010021206.1:0-29018 GCA_037043455.1 Cyrtodaria siliqua | reverse complement strand
GCACACAGTAACATGCCTGACATCGAAATATCCACCAAGGGAATATAATGTTTTTAATCAAATTTAAACCCACATAAAGCTGCAGGCAGGCCCAGACCAAATGAAACACATTGTCCTGAAATCCTATCCTACAAATACTTTTCCAGAAATCAGTTAAAACTGGAGAATTACCCTCTATATAGAAAAGTGCAAATGTTACAAACGGCGACAAATCCAACCCTGCAATTACTACCGACTTATCTCCCTCACATGCATTCTCTGTAAAACCCTAGACCATATTGTCGCCTCCCCAATCTAAACTCTTCAATATACTAGGAATCTTGTAAGAACTACAACATGTTTTCCGTGAAAGACGGTCATGTTGCAGCTCATAATGCTTATGGATGAACTATTCAACGTTGTTCACTCCAAGAAACAAATAGACATGATTCTACTTGATTTCAGCAAAGCATTTGATAAGGTCAGCCTTGAGAAACTGATTCTCAAGCTGAGCGAATATGGGATCAGATGGAATACTCTCAAATGGATAAAGTCATTTTTAGACAACTGTGGCTGTCAACGGATCCAGGTCATCACCAATACCTGTTTCTTCTGGAGTGCCACAAGGATTCGTCCTTGGCCCATTACTGTTTCTTTCATATATAAATGACCTCCCTAGAGATGTCAGTTCCCGGGTTAGGTTATTTGCAGATGACACTGCAATTAACATTGCAATCATTTCAGAAAAACAATCAGAAACACTACTAAATGATCAAACCAAACTTGAAAAATGGGAAACAAAATGGGATATGGAATTTAATCCCTTAAAATGCCAAGTCATCCATATCACAAAGTCTGAAACACCCATAGACACGTCATTCATACTACATGCGTATTACAAAACTCAAAGCGACAACATCAGCAAAATATCTTGGCGTTGGCGTTTCAGACGATCTAACGCGGAACACACACATAGACAGAATCACCAAAAAGGCAAATCAAACATTGGGATTCCTTCGCAGAAACATCAAAGTACACTCAGAACCACTTAAGTCTATGGCCTACAAAACGTTAGCCCGACAGCAACTCGAGTACTGTTCCACTGTCTGGTCTCCCCACACTGAATGCTACATAAATCAGATCGAAGCTGTCCAACGCAGGGCAGCTCGCTGGGTAAAGCATGACTATGGACAAACTTCAAGCGTCACCGAGATGCTCCACTCCTTGAAATGGAGAAGACTTGACCAGCGACATATAGATAGTAGGTTCTCCCTTTGCTGCAAGATCACCAGCAGTCTTGTAGCTATCCCACTTGCTGACTATCTAACAATGATGAACAGACGGTCTAGACACCAACACCCACTTCAATTTAGAGTTTAATAGCTGTTAGCATAGTAGAACATGCCTCGCCATAAGTAGCCCAAGAGTTGTTTTTATTTTTAAACTTTACTAACAAAATCTTACTTTTATTCTACTAACACGTCCATGTCAGATAGACGCGCGCCATTCCTAGGTCCACAGCAGGGGTTTGGAATTAATGGAAGATAAAATATGTTGTTGCGCTCTGCTCTTCCTTTCATTGGCTTCACTCCATTAGTAGTTTTCAAGTTATGCTCCGGACACGAAAACGGAAGGACGGACGGACTAAGCGGCGGCTAGACTTTTCGGGGAATAAAACTATCTGCTCTAAACCTACAAGGCATACATCTCTCATATATTACATGTAGCATCAGGCTATAGGCCTCTATACCAAGTCTGGTAAATTGGTAAACCTGGGGTCACATCTGATGGCCACTGTTTTACGTAGTTATATTGGAAATTCTTCTTTAAAAATACAAAAGCTAGAGGTCTAATAGTTTGCATGTACCGTAAGTTGATGGTGCTGTACCAAAATTGTTTGAATGGTGATCCTGGGTTAAATTTGGCACCGTCCCAGAAATCACGCATTTGACATAGACTTAATAAGGACACTGTTCAAATGGTTACACAGAGACGCCACGGTGGTTACACAGGGACGCCACGGTGGTCACAGTTTTACAAAGAGTTAAATATGAAAATACTTAAGAAAAAGCTCTCAAACGACAATAGCTACATAAATTAGGTTTATTATTTTGCATGCAGCATAAGGTTATGGTCGTGTATTAACTTTGCTTATATGGTGATCCTGGGGTTAAGCTTCAGCATGGCAGTGGGTACCAGTTTAAAATAGAGTTATATTGGAAACCTTTAAAAAACAACAAATGATGAACTTACCGGACCTTTTATCGGACCCTCTTTTGTTACTTTGTAAATCAAGTGTCTACAATGGACAAAGGTCATCAGGTGAGCGGTCAGGGCCGTTTGATCCTCTTGTTTAAGGTTTCGACATTTTCTGGTAATGGCGGTCATCTTGTTGTCACGCCAAAATCAAACTGGTCGATTTATATAATTATTCCTGGTCAACTGGAACCCACCCCGAAGAATGGAGCGAATCCCTCATAATCCCCATCCTAAAAATGGGAAAAGATAAAACCCTCCCATCGTCGTACAGGCCTATATCCATGACCCCAGTACTATCTAAAATCATGCAAAAAATGATAAAACCCAGAATTATAGCCTTTGTAGAACCACAGGGCCTAATGTCAACAGATCAGTCAGAGTGCAGGCCATATCACTCCTGCACCGACCACCTCACACGACTAGAAAGTGATGGTAGGCAAGCCCAACTTGGAAATAACTACCTACTAACGGTTTTCATGGAGCTTAGTAATGCATTTGATATACACTGGAACAAGGGAGCCCTCATGTTAATGTATAAGCTGGGAATCAGGGGGAGACTTCTCAAATGGCTCAATGTATTTTTAATGGAAAGAAAAATTAAAGTTAAAGTAAATGGTCATGTCTCAGACACCAAAATAGCAGAAAATGGCTGTCCCCAGGGCAGCGTCCTGTCCCCAATCATTTTCTGTATATACACGAATACCCTAAAAATAGCGGTAACGGAGCACAACGAAACTATTACAACTAGTCCACTCAGCCTGTGAACCAACATCAAACTAATTGCAACAGAAATGATTTTCTGATTTTCTGATAGATACATATATTGCAAAAAATCACAAAAAAGTCTAGAAAAATCTAGATAGGGGAAATAAGTTTTTTTATGGCTCAAAAATGTGCGTTTGTCATAAAATCACTGCAGGTTTATGTATATGTATATCTGCAACATTTTGTTACGAATAATACATTTCAATGAGGTATTACAATATAAAAACATAGTAAATTATAAAAATTGAAAAGTTTGAATGAACTATGCATATAAATGCCTATTTTATCACTGTTTCTTAAAATTCGCATATTGAATTACCCCCACCCACTTAATTACAATGGATCTGCATTTCAATGTAAATCTGTGTTATAGGCAGTTTCATAGAATTTTTTTGTGTAAACATTCATAATAAGATCGACGAGTAAGCACTGGGGATGAAACACTGACTACTATGGTTGATCATCGGCATGATCGTCGGCATTGTCGGCAACTATAAATACTCAAGTCTTTGGCATTAAAATGTTATTTATTTACGTATTTGCAACAGAAACACTTTATCTGCACATAAACTACTATTGTGAAAAGCATTAGGTAGTCGCAATATGACTGACGAAGCTTTAAAAACACAAATATGTATATCTGTACATATCTGACTGTGCTTGATAAAAAAACAATACCTTGATTAAGGATCCTTCTTATTACTTGACTTACATAAACTTTATGCATTCTTTGTTAGTAAAACATGACCTCTGTGATCCAAGCTTCTTTGATAATAACTTTGGAGAGAGATAAGGAAAGTATAAAGAGTTTTATTATCACGAGTTTTTCAATACCGAGTGATGATACACATGACAATATGTCCAAATAAACAAATGCATGCTGGCGCACTCGTTTGTGCAAACTCTCACTCATGCTAGAAATCCTGTATTGAAAAACTCATGGTAATTAAGTTATATAATACATTTTTCTGAACTGTTACTGTATGTTTTTTATTTGCAATACAAAATTACAGTACTTTTGCTCCCAAACTATTGTCAGTACAAAATTATAGTCATAATACGACATATTTTTGATTATAATTGTGATCATTTACATGTATACTGTCCCTTGTAACAAACTTGACTTGTACATACGTTTGGCAATTCGTTGCTAGAAAAATATAACCAATATGACCCCTGCTCCTTGAAATATACTTTTGGGTCAGATTATGGCTTGTTAAAGTCCCTTCAAGTGGAAAATTTTACAACATACACCGTTTCTAAACCTGTATATAACTAAAACATTTTGAGAATCCTAACACACATTTTGAGAATCCAAACTCTATAGACACAATATAAACGGCTTTAACCAGCCAGGATAAACTCCAAAATTGCAGCATCAAATTAAGAGTTATCAACCCATACGTTTATACGTTTAATTCGGTACATATACATATACCTGAACACGTGGATAGTTTTAATAAACGGTTTTGTAGTGTAATTTTGCCATTATTTGGCCGGGTACTTCTTCAACATTTTAATTGTATGTTGTTAATGCAGTCACTACTCTGTTTATTTGCATAGGGCCTTACAGTAACTTACAGTTAACATTGTTTGTGGAAGACATAACTTAGGAGCCTACGCAATCAACTCAATAGAATATAATAATACTTTGAAACATACGCCAAATACTTTGAAACATATGCCAAATGTATCATTTCAATTTCATATCGCGAACACATTTAAGAATTAGTGCACTTTTGCATTGTGCCCTATAAATGACCTTGCTTACTACGAAGCAGGGCCAACGGGTCATTTTGCAGTATAGGTAGTGCATACATGACAAACATGTATCAACACACATTAAAAAGTTAGCATACCAAAAAAAGTAAAATTATTTCAAAATCAGAAAGGAAATCAGATCAACACGAAATTTAGCGGTAATATTTTCTGGCTTAAATATGTTTTCTACTCAAAATCATGGACTAAATTAATACTAGTTTATTATGAGAACATAAGTGAAGAGGTTTCAAATGTCAGCATCCACTTCTAGTGCTTTTGTAACATGACTCATTCTTGAAAATATCACTTTTAATAATAAGTGGTGACCAGGATAGGTTGTGGTAATGTCTTGATAGATCTCTTGCATCGATCAGAACGGTAAATTGTGTATATCTATGCCTATAACATTAATACAAACTACTTGTAATTAGGCAGTATTAGTACTTCACCTCACCTTGCAGTTTGGCATGACACAATTATAAATGCTAAGAACCACAGGGGTGGCGTAATGGTAGATCATCCGCCTCGCATGCGGGATGTCGTGGGTTCAATACCCGGCCGGGTCATACCAATGACTAGGAAAATGATACTAGTAGCTCCATTGCTTGACGCTCAGCATATTAGCATATAAAGGGTTGCAAATAATATATAAATCGGTAAGGGGTATTCAAGCTTTTTGCGATGTTGTACTAGATTTGGCATTATCATTCAATAGTGAAAGCTATGAGTTATTGATATACTAGTAATTAACATTGCGAACTATGGCATAGAAGTAGTATAACTTACAAGTATGCTGCAACATCAATTACTATAGTATAAATGCTAAACTATATTTACCCACGGTGTTATGATAGTTTTGTATAGGAATAGTTATATATATTTAAAGAATTGTCTAAAAACCTTTGAGCTCTATTATGACTATTATTATGACTATTATTATGGTATTTTTAATAATTGTGCGCAGTTACATCGTAAGTTGGTATGACTATTACGAATGAGGTTAACAATAATGCTAACAATGGATAAATAAATCATTGCCGACAGCTACAATATAGTGGTCAATATATTATCCGCCCTCAACCCACACACCCCAACCCACCCCACCCCACCCCAACACCCGGCGCTTCACCATAAATCTTAAGTACTTCCAAAAATTATTATCAAGGAATGATGCTAGCAATGGGCTATTAATAGCTGCCGACAATGCCGACGGCTAACATATAGAGGCCAATATATTAACCAAACACTTCATCATCAATCTTAATTTGAGTATTTGTCTTAAACTGTAACAAGAAATGCATATAACATAGCATTACCTGTGATATGCAATTTTTCTATTGTGATTTCAGTGGGTGGGGTAATTCAATATGCATTTTTTCAACAAACAGCGTTAAAATAAACATTTATTTTGTAATTGTTCAAAGATGTAATTGTTATGATTAATTAAGGTCTTAATAGTGTAATACATCATTAAAATGTCTTATTCCAAATAAAATGCAACAGCTACAAATAACTCTAAATCTGGTGTTGTTTTATGAAAAGCGTAAATATAGGAGCTATATAAAACTTGTTTCCCCTATCTAGATTTTTCTAGACTTTTTTGTGAGTTTTCGCAATATATGTCACTATCAGAAAATCAGAATATCATTTCTGTTGCAATTTGTTTGATGTTGAATGGTAAAATTTCACAGGCTGAGTGGACTAAACGTGGCAAAATCACACCGAACTAGCCCAATACGTCGATGTGACGGGGCCATGTGGATCAAATCTCGAAGTCCGGTTAAATTAACAAAACTAGGGCAACAACTGATGGCTAAAATTGAAAAATGGTCATTAAAGTGGGGTATGAAAATAAAACCCGAAAAAACCCAGGTCATGATAATATCAAAACCAAGAAGATATCCCGAAAAATAATTTAAACTCAAAAAATTGAAATTATGTAACAAAACAGTAGAATTCGCGCCGCATGCAAAACTCCTGGGAATATTCTTCGACAGGCACTTGACATGGAAGAAACACATCACTCATGTCATAGAAAGATGCAATAAGGATATGCGCCTGCTTAGAATGCTAATTAACAGCACGTACGGTGCAGATAAAACATCCTTAATCAACCTATACAAAGCGCTAATATTAAGTAAAATAAGGAGACATAGCATAGGCCTCCGCGTCCGACAGGTTACTAGGTAAACTACAGGTGATACAAAATAAAGCCCTCCGCATCGCCACAGGGGCACATAGGACAACCAACATAATTGGACTCATGGCGGAATGTGCAGAAACGCCACTTCTTATACACCGCGAAAAGAATATGCTTAAATACTGGGCAAGATCGAGCCGGTTAAAACAAAACCTCCCAATTAACGCGAAAATAACAGCTATAGGCATATTTGATCATAAAAAGGACATAACTCACTTAAAACTCCCGTATACTCAGCAAATACAAACCTTGTTAAGTAAACATAACATGACCAATCTAACAATATCAAAACCCGTCTACCCTGATAATACGCTGATACGAATCTTAAAGCCGTGCCTAGATCTCACCTATTTAATTGATAAAAAACAAACAGAACCCGCGATAGCACGCAATATAAGTATAGACCATAGACAGCAACTATAAAGATTATGTCAAAATATACACAGATGGGAGTAAAAATCCCGAGAAAGAAATAGCCGGATCGGGGATATGCATATACAGTACCGACAATACTTTGATTTTAGAAAAAGGTTATAAAGTAGACCGCAGGTTATCAGTATAGGTGTACAGGAAGTAAATCACTATGGTATTCATGCCTGGTGTAGGGTATTCATGCCTGGTGTAGATGCCTGGTGTAGTCGAAAGGAGTTCCCAAATATATAATCCCTAACTTTTTTTGTGATAAAAGGCATTTTTGAGTATTTAAGGCCTGTTTTTCTGGCTGAAATGACTTTATTGACATGTTTGTGATAGCTTAAAACCATTTGCATGGTTGTATGATGATTTTATTTATCAACTTGACAGTTTTGAAAGTGAAAGTAGAACACATTTAAGAGGTGCCGAATGAATGCAGTTTGTTCACGGTATCAACAAAGATCAGAATTTTATTTTCTTATATGCCACATGACCCCTACTATTCTCAGCAGTTTTCTAGAGAGGCAGGTCTCATGACTAAGAACATGTAAGTGAATCTTAGTTTGAACTTCATTTTGAAAAATGGCTAACTAGAAAGCTTTGTCAATATTGCATTGGACGCAATGGGATTTGATTTACTTCCGGTACACCTATACACAACCGAACTAGTAGCGATTCAAATAGCGCTCTCATGGATACTAAAACTCAAACCCCAAAAAGTGGTTATATTAAGCGACAGTCTGAGCTCACTACAATCAATAGCTAATAGAACTAACAATAGTTGACCCGATCTAACGTATACGATCTTAAAACAAATCAATACCATTTCAGATTTAAACATACTTTTAGAAAAGACTTGGATTCCCAGCCACGTAGATATAGAAGGGAATGAAAGGGCGGATTACTGGGCTGTCAGAGGGGCAAGCAAAGGCTCCTCCATACACGTAACACTAAGCATTAAAGAAGTATACTCGATAATCAAAGCGAAAATGACAAGCGAGTGGAAGCAAAAATGGTCAAATGCCACCACCCAACGTATTACAATGCACCCCCATGTACCAACTAAAGTAATCCAATATAGCGAAGATAGGCGCTTGGATATTGCATATACCAGACTAAGATTAGGACATAGCCGGTTAGGAAACAATGATAGAATAAAAATTAGCAAAGAATTAAGCACAGATTGCGAAACATATGGTCAGAATTGATCATTTGACCATACCTTCTTTGATCCCTCGGGTCTATGCCCCTTATACTTAAGCCAACGCGAAACGCTCAGAACTGACCTTCTCAAATTAGGAATAAAGATAATAGATCAAAAAGCGCTATTATTCCCGGAAACACAATATGCAGTAGAAACGCGGAACGCGGTTTTTAAGTTCCTCCGATCGACAGGAGTATTATACAAAATATAGAATCGAACATGCTCTGTTGCCGTTATGTATTCAGGAAAAAGGCAAAATAATGGTGATATTTAAGTATATGGGGATCGCTGACACGCATTTAATAGTCATTTTCATGCGGAATATGTGTGCCGGATGATGCTCATATATATTAAACTCATATGGTATATATGTGTGTGGTCATATCTACGTAGCAAATAGCCAGTGATAAGGAATATGTATATGGGTATATGTCGTATGTAGCATGAAATGTATGGGTATATGTGTATATGTAGTCATATGGGAGTATACTGTATATCTGCTCTTGATTTCTGCCATCATTAATATAAACGCATACACGGAAATGCACACATTGATATCTCAATAAGACTTGTCAACGCTATTTACCAAGTAAATGGGCCCCCACTGCCCCTCGGTATAAGGAGGTCAATGCGGGAAAGGCAATTAGGGGTGGATCTCATAACTTAAATCATTGGAAAATCACCAATTAATTAATGGTGCTCTCATTCTGGACCGCGCGGATAATTTCAATCCGTTTTGCAAAACAAAAATGCAGCTTACACCTGATTGGTTCATTTTCAATCCGTTTCGCGAAACAAAAAACCAACAAATCCCTGATTGATCCATTTTCAATCCGTTTTGAAAAACGAAAATATACCATAATTCCAACTAAACGGGGATCGAACATGTACCAAGTAAATATAAATACACTGTATATGATTATATAGGTAATGTAAACATACCTAGATATGGATAAGTCAAAACGCCCTATTACTCAAAAACCTGGCGAAAGTTAAAAACGATTAGTTGAGTCTAATGTGGGGCTTTATCTGCACGTGGAATAATGTCTGTGGTACAATGATAGCCGATGGGCACAAGTGATTTACTTGGTTCAAACCCAGGCGGCGCCGCGCTAGTGCGGTCCTGCAGCCTGCGTGCGAACCGGGGGGGGGGGGGGGGGGACCGTGTCAATACGCTTGAGTGCGGGCCCGTACACTCGCTTAAAACTTAGAATAGGACAAACCATATCATGACAGGCAGAATACAATATAACAGATACAAAAGGTTAGGTAAATAGAGGTGATATACAGTATAAACTATAAATATGGTGCATACGGGCATTGTAAGTAGGCCTGCCATGGGCCCTGACATATGGGCCCTGACACATCGTGCGGTGGGGCCGCGCTACCAAAAGCAATGCCTAAACTATGAAAGAACCACACCTACAGAATAGGCGAGTCTCTCCACGGACACGAATGCAGCGGGTGGATGCTCGCTGTAGTAGTAGTAGCAGCAGCAGTAGTAGTAGTAGTGACAGTAGTGCCAGTAGTAGAAGTACTGGCAGCAATAGTAGTAGTAGTAGTAGTAGTAGTAGCAGCAGCAGCAGCAGCAATAGTAGTAGTAGTAGTATCAGCAGCAGCAATAGTAGTAGTAGTAGTAACAGCAGTAGTAGCAGTAGCAGCAGCAGTAGTAGCAGCAGCAGCAATAACAGCAGCAGCAGCAATAGTAGAAGTAGTGACAATAGTAGTAGCAGCAGCAGTAGTAGTAGTAGTAGTAGTAGTAGAAGTAGTGACAGTAGTAGTAGTAGTAGTAGTTGTAGTAGAAGTAGTGCCAGTAGTATAAGTAGTAAAAGTAGTAGTAGTAGTAGTAGACGTAGTGACAGTAGTAGAAGTAGTGACAGTAGTAAAAGTAGTAGCAACAGCAGTAGTAGCAGCAGTAGTAGTAGAAGTAGTGACAATACTGAAAGTAGTGGCAGCAATAGTAGTAGTAGTAGAAGTAGTGACAGTAGTAGAAGTAGTGACAGTAATAGTAGAAGTAGTAGTAGCAGTAGCAGTACTAGTGTAGTAGTGTATTAGTTGTGTTCATTGCAGCAACATGAGCCTTCTATTAGTAAGTCGATAGGAATGACCTGACCTTTGGCAGTGGAATTACAAGTGTAGGTAACATTGGGTACTTAATAGGCAAATATATATGTATTATGAGCAAACCACATGGAGTAAATTTGCTACAACAGATTTGTGTGTGCAATTTCGCAGTTCTGTTTAATAATGTAAAATCCATGCTCTTGGTACGAACATATAACACTTCTATGGTGTAATCGGTAAGCATGCACACCCTTTGGGTGGATAACTCAGGTTCGAATCCTGATAGGAGTAATTGTTCGGAACAAGAGCTAGATTAGGAATGTCTAAATTATATCTATAATTTATTACTGAATTAAAACATCAGAGTATCATAGGTTATGTCAGTGAGGAAAGTTAATAAGGCAATTGCACATGCAGTGGTATTTATGTCTAAAAAGTGACAGTTGATATTTCTTAAGCTTTTAAAGTCATGAAATACAATTAAAATGAAAAGCAATGCTATTTTGCTGCAGTGACCGATCCTTGTTATTTTGTTTTAAATATGTTTACCGTTTCTGGAGTGGGAATGGGGACGGGCAAGGAGGTCTCATAACAGGATAAAAGGAAATTAAATACGCTGATAACAGATAAGTTAATTAAAAAACACTGAAAACAGTTAACAGTAAATCTAATAACAGTTGATATTTTTTCACAAAAATAGATAAAAAAATATAAAGTTCGTCAATAACAGGATAACAGGATAGCTGAAATAACACTTACATCCCCCCCCCACACACACAAACCCCTCACCCCACTTCCTCAGTCGTAGTAGTAGTAGAAGTAGTGACAGTAGTAGAAGTAGTGGCAGCAGTAGTAGTAGTAGTAGTAGTAGTAGTAGTAGTAGCAGCAGCAGCAGTAGTAGTAATAGTAGTGTATTAGTAGCAGGAGAAAAAGTAATAGTAAAGTAATAGAAATAGTAGTAGTAGTAGTAATGGACGTTTAAATAGTAGTAGTAGTGTATTAGTAGTAGTATATGTAAGCCAAAGTGATAAATGACCCAATTCTTATAAAACAGAAGTTTGTTCAGTTGGGGTGGGGGGTGGGGGAAATGCTGATATACTATTTGATTAAAAATATACATGTTACTTTATTTAGAATAAAAACGTTTGTTAAAGTTAAAACCCCATGCTTATAGTAATTTCCTCATCATTCAATACAAAATAGCACTCTAGCTGGTTGAAAGAAAAACAAAAACAAAAACAAACAAGCCTGATCTGAGGATCGAACCACAACCTATGGGTTTTGGGCTACTTTCACCCCTCTGAAAGTCGGTAACGCAAGAGACTCGTGAGCGAAATTTTTAGCGCAGTGGATAGAGCACAGGACTTGAAATCAGAAGGTCGTGTGTTCGAGCCCCGAAAGAAGCTAACTTTTTTCTTCTGTAAAAATTATTGTTACCTGTGTATAGGTACGATGTGCACTGGTCGATGTATATACAGTAAATGATTTCCTGCGCTATATTTGCTCGCTTAAATACCCGATTTCGACATGAGCTGGTGAACATGAAGTTACAAATAAAGACACGCCTACAAAGAAGAAATCGATTGATATAAGGACTCTGTAGCTTTAAGCCGTCCTACTAGCTCGGTAGACAGGGCATGGGGTAACAAATCCAAGAATCACTGGTTCGATCCCCGAGCGGAACATCAATCACTGAAGACATTGGACCCAAGCCATTTGCCCGCTCACATCTGAATTAAGTGCTTTAAGTGAGAGGAATGTGTCAGTTTCTGGAATACTGGTACGAAACATAGGAAACACGTTAGGAAAACTGACAGTCGGTATATGTTCATAACAAAACAAATAAAATGCTGAAAATCAAACTATAATTAGAGAGTTTTTTTTTAGTAAAAACAGATGTGTCCCTCACCAGAGAAAGAGCCTTAAATCCGCCAAAAGTCATTCAATCACATCTTGGTGATGACATGCGCAACTGTGCTTGGTACTCAGCATCCCTGCAAAGTTTCAATGAAATCCAACCAGTGGTTATGGACAACTAGTCCGAACAAAAGTGCTGTATTAAAATCTTTAAAGCGCCATAATTCCGCTGAAAATCATTCAACCACAACGTGGCGACGACATGCGCAACTAGGCATGATCATTGATCATTCCTGCAATATTTCGCTGAAATCCGGCCATGGGTTAAGGAGAACTAGTATGGACAAAGTTTGTTTATTAAAACCTTTAAAGGGCGATAACTCCTAAAATAATCATTAAACCGGAAATAGTAACGATATGCGCAACTAGGTTTGGTACATCCTTGACACGTTTTGTTGAAATCCGGCAAGGGGTTTCACGAGAACCAGTCTGAACAAAGTTTGTGTATTAAAGTATTTAAAGGGTCATAACTCCATCAAAGCCAGAACAGGGTGATGAAATGCATAACTAGGCTTAGTACTGATCATCCCTGAAAATCTGAAATCCGGCCAAGGGTTAAGCTAATTACATTGTACAAAAGCTAATTACAGACCGACAGATGACGGACGTCGCACCACAGTATAAGCTCTAATGATCTTTGATCAGTCGAGCTAAACAATGTTTCATAAAGAATGGAACAAACACCTTTTCAATAAATATATTAAGTTTAATGTTTTCCTTCTTTTTGTTTGTCTACTTAATTTACAAATTGCGCAAACCGTAATTGTTGGAATATTTTGTTGATTTTGTTTTAAAAATATGATTCATTGTTGCTTATACTGCAATATAGAAAAGACTACAATAGAAAAGTAAACTCCAATTTTCATTATTATTTAAATACAGGAAAGTAGGTTTAAAGTAAAAATGATACTGGATTAATAAATCGAGGTGCCAATTGTAAAGCTTGATAAATAATTCAAAATTGCCTTGTGTCCCTTTAAATTGTTAACCTCATCATATTTGTAGTGTATTATTTTACAACAAAATCTCAGTTATTTCCTAGCTTACTGGTAGCTTAACACCGGATACCGTGTCACAAAATCACAATATATATATTCGGTTAATGGTATTGTTACTTTAAATTTTACAACAAATAATGGTCTTTTCCTAGTATAGTGGTAGCTAAACAACTGATAAGGTGTCGCAAAATTACAAAATATATATTTGGTAAACCGTAATGTAATTCTAAATTTTACAACAAAATCTCAGTCATTTCCAAGTTTACTGGTAAACTGCTTTAGTGTCACAACATTAGGTACATATTGTAACTTTCAATTTCGCTATACACCTGATCTATATAATATATAAACAACTAATATAGTGTCAAAAACTTAGGTATTGAACTTCCAATTTCAAACTAAACACCTGATCTATATAATATATAAACAACTGATACAGTGTCACAAACTTCCAATTTCAAACTAAACACCTGATCTATATAATATATAAACAACTGATATAGTGAGGGCTGTTCCAGAAAATAGTACATGGGATGGACTTGGAGGCAATTTGTTTAACACCGTTGCCCATACATTATTTATGTCTGACCCTGCCACCTGTGTATGTTCTATGTACCCCATAACATATACATCGTTTTATTTTCATTTCACCGGACCATTTATTTTGCCTCACAATGCTTCATAGCAGAAAGATTTAACCCAACCACTGGTAGAAACAAATATTCAAAACAAGCGTCCACTTGCGTCGCCTGCCGTATTCTTATTTTAATTTATGGCCAATTTTGAGCTTTGTTTGGTTGCAGGTTAAAGCTATATGAAAAGGGGCACAACTCTGCCAAAATGAGTTGGAGTTATTGGATATGTGTATCAACATTCCTTGAGGTAAATGAAGATGTGTTAAATTTTATGAAAATAGGTAAAATACTAATCAAGTTACGGCTACAGTTGGGTTGCAGATTAAAGTGTGACAGACGACATACGACAGAGAATGTGCTATGCAGGCGACACAGACAAGGAACATGGAAATTCCATTTTTCCATTTGAAATGGCATTCAGTCCTAACTATAGTTATTGCCCAGAAACCGCAAGTGTGACGCCTAGAAACGATTTCTTTGTATTTTCAGTAACAGCAACCTTGACCAAAGTGACTCAAATGCAATCCCAAGCTTCCTTTCCATATATGCTACCTACAGACCTGGTTTCGTTCCAGTATCTCATTCCTTACTATATTTATTGCCACAACTCTGGTGTTTATAATGCAATATTCCAGTAAGTGTTTTTCTCACATCATTCAGGCTTTTACTGAAATCAAGACTCGAGCCAAGTTTGGAAAGGATCAGATGCAAAATGAAGTTGCTAGAGTGTTGAGGAGGCAAAACCAAATAGTTTTCATTAAATCAAGAGTAAAGACTAAAGTTTATTATCCGATATTTGTGGTTTCGAACTTGTTCAAGCACTCATCGATATTAAAACTGGTCAAGTTTGGTAAAGTAAGGTGAGAGAGGGCTGACAAGACATGTCGACAAGATAAAATATAGCATTTTTCATTGACAATATATAGCATTTGTTATTAAGTTAAGGGCCACAACTCGACGTCATTAACAGATATTGGTGGTTTTTGAACTCGTTCAAGCTTTCATTGATATTAAATGTAGTTTTGTAAACCTATATATTATACATTGATTGTCAACAAAACCTCTTTGAACTTGTTTTAATCTCTCTCGATGTCTACCTGGGTAGAACCAGAACTAAGTAACTGCAGATAAAGTGTCTTGCTCAGGGACACAGCACATGTGGTCATGGCGGGTACTGAAGACTCTCGCACTGACATCAACGGTATGATGGACGGATGACAGACCATGATATAAACTAGTTGTTCAGTCCCCGCTGCCCATGTAAAATAATAAAGGACTCATCCCGCCTACACAGAAAAACACACAGAAAAAAAATGTTTCTAACCCCTTAATATTTTCGCTGAAACAGTCCAGACACAAATTTACAATATTTTATTGGATTAAATCGAACTACTGATATACAGCCAAACCCGCAAAACTGACATACAGCCAAACCCGCTAAAGAGACCTCATTTAAAGGACCAATGTTTCAATCCCCTAATGCGTAATTCTGAACTAAAATAAACATGTATTCAAGGACCACCTGTGTTTGGAGACTAATGTTGCTCATCCCTTTTGTGGGCTCTTAATACAGGTTTGACTGTAGCTACTAAATTGAACTGAATTGGGTTTTAAGGCGCATCAACACATGAAAAGTTACAATATACAAGTCAAAATTAATACAAAAGACCATTTGGTCTACGAGAATACATTTTAATATATTAACATTTTTACCCCAGCAATACTAATCATTAAGTGTCCGAAGTGTCCGTCTGAAGCTTGCAGGACGGACACATTTGACAGCAAAAATTGTGGTACTTATAATATACAACATGTATTGTGTGATGTTCTTGATAGTACTTTTGTGATGGGGGCCTGGCCTGTGTGGCCATTTACAATAACCCACACTTTCGTAATACATGTACTTGCCTCGCTACAAAAGTGTTCTCTTACAGACGTTAGACAAATAATTTGCTTGCTTAACACACACATCCTAGGCTTCACCTCAAAATCATGCATTGTTCAGTCAAGCAAGCAAACTGTCCATTCCTTAGTCTCGGTCGAGCAATTGCGTGTTGCTCGCTCAAGCAAGCAGACTTTCTCTGTAAAGGAAAGACTTGTACTGTATCTATTACAGACGCAATGACAGATCACAAATTACTGTAACAAATGAACGCTGAAAACAAATGAATATACATGCAGTAAATTGTTTGTATTACAAGTCATGAATAATATCAATCTAATGATAATAAATCACACTATATGCACCCTCTTCTGCCTTTGGTGGTGAGTACGTAACCCTAGCTATTTGTAGTAACTTTCATGAAAACAAGAAGGCCATGGCCTGCATGTCCAGCCCTATTACAAAATACCAAATTTTTTGTTTGACCAACCCCAATATCAGTCCCAAGAGATATTAATGTCATTAACAGTGAGGGATGCATGTCGTAGCGGAGACTGTATGTGACCTATATTTCATCAAAAGTAGGTCACAGCGACCCAACATTTTGCATATAAGGAACATTCTGGTGAAGTTTGGTGAACATTTTGCGAGAATGAAGCAAGATATGCACGTCGTAGCAGAGATCGGACGTGACCTATATTTCGTCGATAGTAGGTCACATTGACCCAAAATGTCCACATGGTGTTAGATTCATATAAGGAACATTTCGGTGAAGTTCTGTGAAAATCCTGCAAGAAAGAAGCAAGATACGCCTGTCGTAGCGGAGACCGGACGTGACCAATATTATTTTTAACTTTAATTAAAAGTAGGTCACAGCAATCCGAAATTGTGCACATGATGTTGGTTCCATATAATGAAGATTTTGATGGAGTTTGGTGAAAATCCTGCAAGTAACGAAGAAAATATTAAGAAATAAAAATCGGACCGACGACCGGACGCACATACACCCGGATGACGTTGTATTCGCTTAGTCGCGATCCGTCAATAGACTCGACAATAAAGGGATAGACTACAATCTTGAATACCCATATGCATTAAAGGAACACAAGGCGATCTTGAATTAAAGGGGCACAAGGCAATCTTACATTCCCAAATGAATTAACACATTTATCTTGAATCCCCATATGAATTAAAGGCACACGGGGCAATCTTGAATCCACATATGAATTAAAGAGTCACGTGGCAATCTTGAATCCTTAAATGAATTAAAGGGAGAGATGGCAATCTTGAATCCCCATGTGAATTAAAGGGACACACAGTTATCTTAAATTTCACAAATTAAAGGGACATTCGGCAATCAAGAATTCCCATATGAATTAAAGGGACACACGTCAATCTTGAATCCAAATATAAACTAAAGGGACACATGGCAATCTTGAATTCCCAAATGAATTAATGGGACACACATCAACCTTCAATCCCAAAATGAATTAAAATGACACACGGCAATCTTGAATCCCCAAATGAATTAATGGCACACACGGCAATCTTGAATCCCCAAATTAATTAGAGACTCGGCAATCTTGAATTCCCATATGAATTAAAAGGACACACGGCAATCATGAATTCCCATATGGCAACATAGAATCCACATCAGATGTGTTTGTTTTGTTTCTTTGTATGGTGTTTTAATGATTAAAGGGAAACGCAACAACTTTGAATCCCATATAAATTAAAGGCACACACAGCACCCTTGAATTGCCAAAGGAATTAAAGGGAAACACGGCAATCAGTAATCCCATATTTATTAAAGGGACACACAGCAAATTTGAATCCAGATATGAAATTTAAAGAGATACACGGCAATCTTGAATCCCAAAATAAATTGCAGGGACACGCGGCAATCTTGAATCCCCAAATTAATTAAAGGGATATGGCAATCCTGAATCCCCATATGAATTAAAGGGACACATGGAAATCTTGAATCCTTAAATGAATTAAAGGGACAGATGGCAATCTTAAATCCCCATGTGAATTAAAGGAACACACAGTTATCTTAAATCTCATAAAGTGACATTCAGCAAACAATAATTCCCATATGAATTAGAGGGACGCACGGCAATCTCGAATCCACATATGAATTAAAGGGACACACCGCAACCTTGAATCCCCAAATGAAATAAAAGGACACACGGCAATCTTGAATCCCCAAATGAATTAAAGGCACACATGGCAATCTTGAATCCCCAAATGAATTAAAGGGACACACGGCAATCTTGAATCCCCAAATGAATTAAAGGGACACACGGCAATCTTGAATCACCAAATGAATTAATGGCACACACGGCAATCTTGAATTCCCATATGAATTAAAGGCACACATGGCAATCTTGAATCCCAAATGAATTAAAGGGACACACGGCAATCTTGAATTCCTATATGAATTAAAGGCACACATGGAAATCTTGAATCCACATAATATATGTTTGTTTTGTTATTTGTATGATGTTTTAAGGATTAAAGGGAAACACAACAATTTTCAATCCCCATATGAATTAAAGGCACACACAGCACCCTTGAATTGCCAAGGGAATAAAAGGGATACACGGCAATCTTGAATCCCCAAATAAATAGAACGGACACGCGGCAATCTTGAATCCCCATATGACTAAAAGGGACACATGGCAATCGTAAATCCCCATATGAATTAAAGGGACACAGTCATGGCAAGTATTTTTCAAGCATTACGCATTAAAATAAGCAACACAATGCATTTATCTGATATCATTTTGACTTTAAAACTGCCTGCATAAATTTAAGTATCAGATAATAGAATTTGGATGTTTTATTTGTTCCTCGTTATTTTAAATATATTACTGGTGCAAAGTAACCAACTATTAGTAACCTGGTAAAACCGTTGCTTTGAACTATTTAAATGATTATTATAAATGACAGCAAATGTGCAAGTTATGCCTAAAAAACTGAGGGGATGCCACAAGTTTTAACACAAATAAGATTTCTGGGTGTCCCTTTAATACTTTTTACCACAAAAACTTGCATGGTTTTCAATACCAATAATTTTCATGAACAATAAATAAACCGGACACAACAAGAGATCCAGTTTAGTAACATGTACTTTTTATGCGCAAATGAAGTCCATCATGTTTTTGTTTTTTATATTTGGATATACAATTCTTCATTTATACATAATTTAAAGTGACTGGAGGCGGTCTGGAAGAAGTGTGCATGAATTGTTAATCGTGCAAGATCACCCAAACAAATGCTACTTCAAGATGCATACGGACCATATTGTAAAGGAGCCGTAACTCCTGCATAAACTGTCGTACGTAAATGACCATCTTTTTATGATGACAAACAATATAACTAAACATCCATGGTTTGGATCCGTTCAAAACTCATTGACAAGTTGTGGCCAAAAGGTTCTAATTAGACAATAAAATGTCGAAAAAGGGCCATAACTGCGGTACAAATGGGCGAAACAAAATGGCGATTAAATATGATCATCTCCAGTTGTTTTCAGAACAAGTTCATGCTGCTTGTACTGACAACAATCATAATCTCTATGCATTCATTAAAGATTCTTCAGCCCCTAATAATCATTTAGTAAGAGTTGTGTCACAACTGCTGGGGTGTTTACATCAACAAATTAAAATGAACATATTTATGATCATACTTATGATTTATATGCATCTTTTATTAAGAAATAGAACATCTTTTACGGTGAATTATCTTTTACAGTGAATTGTTGTGTAATATAACACGGTTTAGAGTTCAATTGTAAACAATAATTTGACAAGTCCGATCAGGGAGTGAAATTATTGTTACACAATTCAACGACAAACCGTGATAGGAGTGAAATTATTGTTACAAAATTGAACGACAAACTGTGATATATTACAAGATAATTCATTGTAAACGATGTTCTATTTATATTCTAATACTCCCACGCTCCGGAAACCGACATCCAGCATTACAAGACAGCAGGCCCTAACTTGGAATCCACAGGGAAAGAGGAAGAGAGGAAGGCCTAAGAATTCCTGGCGGCGCGACCTCATGGCAGACATAGAGGAAATAGGTTACAGCTGGGGAGAAGTAGAGCGGATGGCCCAGGACCGGAGACGTTGGAGAGCTGTTGTTGGCGGCCTATGCCCTGGTAGGATGTAAAGGCCTAAGTAAGTAAGTAAGTACTCCCAAAATTCGAAAATAGTGCACACAACTGAAATCTTTCGCATGGCCTTTCTTGCTTACTCTCTTAACATTGCTTTGTTTGTTTGTATGATGTTTTACGTCATTTTCAACACATGTAAGGTTATATACGACGGTCGATTTTTCCTGGGTAGAACCAGTACTTACATCTCCCGCCATCCGTAAGAATCAACCCTTCCTCACAAGTCGAGCTCCCAATAGGATTCGAACCCGCAGCGGTGAGAGGCGAAGGTTTACAACGCAACGTCGTTAACCATTCGGCCACGGAGACGCTCATAACGTTGCAAATATTACGGTGATATATCGTTGAATATATAACGAGGTATTTTAAGCTAGGCAATATAGTGCGGGTGAATAAAATACAAAAACTAATAACATATAAACACTAATAAAACATAAACACTAATAACAGCTAATACAAGCAATATCTGATTATACTGACACATACATTTAAAGGGACACACGGCAATCTTGACTTGTTTATCAAGCATTGAAATTAGCCTCTATATTTATCCAGTATCACGTTAAACCTGCTTGTATATTTTGACTTTTATTTTTTTTGTCTTACATAGGTTTAACTCTTTTATTGGTGCAATACAATCAACGTTAATAATCTGCAGCAACAATTTCTTTTATACTATTCTTATAATTAATATTAATGATTGAACGAATGCCAGTTCTGTAGAAAAACTTGTGGGACGCCGGGAGTTTTTCACACATCCAGAGTGCAATATGTCCCTTTAAGGAGATTTTTTGCCATCAATCTCCCCATCCTTTTGCAAATCTTTAATCTCCCTAATAAATACTACAACATTAGTCGACATATATATAGGATCTTGAATGAGCTTCCATTCCATATACAATTTATGAAAGGAGTATCACATTCTTTTAATTTTTAAGAGACTTTTGGCGTAAAATTTCAACAAAACCCACGAACTACATACATCTTTCACCAATAATAGAGTTAAACCTATGTAAGACGAGTTTAAAGGGACACACAGCAATCTTGAAGTATTAGAGCATAAAAATTAGTAACTAGAATTATTAAATGACTATTATTTTGACTAAACCTTGCTTGTATATAACTAATTAAATAAAAAGTAATACATTAGTTCTATTAATGTTTAAACCCCCAGTGGCCTACTTTGCCACTGACCGTTCCAGGGCGATAGCCCTATTGTCAACCCTTTTTGTGTTTGTGATGTCGTTTGCATTTATTATTGCTTTTGCCTTCTTGTTTGTCTGTTTGCGTGTCTGTTTCTGTGTTTTGTGGTTTACTGTCCTCCTTGAATGCTACTTTCCCTGTCCGATCTTTTTATATTTCTTCTGTATAGGTTTAAATACATTTAATTTTAAAGAGACATTTGGTGTTAAAATTTCAAAATGATTCACACGAGCTAAATAAATCTTGTTTGGAATGGAGTTTAAAGGGACACACAGCAATCTTGAATTCTTTAAGCATGAAAATTGGCAACTGAAATTGTATGGATCGATTATTATTTTGCTTGTATATAATAAATAAAAAGTAATACATTAGTTCCATTACTGTTTCTGTATAGGTTTAAATATATTATTGGTGCAATGTTATAAACAATTAGTAATATGCAAAAGCTATCGACTTTGATATATTTAAATAATATATGAAGTTATTTATGTAAAAAAATAACACGACACCGAGTTTTAAAAAGCCAGTTTGCTATGTGTCCCTGTGACATCCTAATTATAACATAACTTGAAGGTCAAATGTCTAAAAATTAATCAAAATGGACATAAACCACATCGGATAGTTAAGCCGATTTTAACAATTAACAAGAAGCACCGCCTGCTGGTGCAGCCGCTCGGCTGTCTGCAGCCGCTCGGCTGTCACACACTTTGACAAAATTAAACCATACGTATGTAAAAATAATAGCACGAGTTATAGAAGTTTCCAAGATACAGGCTTATACAAAACTTGAATCAATTGTTTCTATTAAAGTACAAAGGGGCCATAATTTTATTAAAATATAAGCACGAGTTATAGAATCTGGCTTCATGAAAGACGCAGACAACGATCAATTGTGTTTTTCAAAAATAGAAGAGCTAAAAACACAGCTAATAAAAACAACATCTATTTATTTTGGCATACATTTAAGAAGCATTATTGCCGTCAAACTCCTCATCTTTTTGCTAATCTTTAATCTCCTTGTTTTATAATATACCAGGATTTAAAGAGTTTTCATTCCATATACAATTGATAAAACGAGTTTTGAATTATTAACAAGCTTTTTGACGAGTTAAAATTTCATAATAGTTTAAATGTTTCATGAATCTAACTAATATGGAATGAAACAAGTTGAAAGTGGCACACGGCAATCTTGAAGTGTTTGTGGAGCATCAAAATGAACACCATATTTTGTCTGTAAATCTGCTTGTATATAATTAAGCAAAAGGTAATAATAAATACTGATAAAGGTGATCCTTTGGGAGCAACAAACACAATTAAGAGAATAAAGCAGCAGACTCGGTTTTATTAAATTAGTTGGCATTTTCTTCAATATAATTACAAAGGTGTAAATATATTATTGGTGCAATGTAATCAACAATTAGTCAGATGCAATTTCTTTGTACTATTCAAATAATTATAAAATATAATTTTCAAATATACCAAAAAAATAGAGTTTTAAAAAGTTTAGATTGCTGGTTGTCCCTTTAAGATAGTTTTTACCACAAGATATGACGGTCAACTGTCTAAAAAATCAAAATGGAATCAATCCGCCATGACGCCAGATAAACTTTAGTGCCAAAACATCGTGTCATAAACGTCAGATACTAAACAGTTTGTTTTAGAACTCTCTTTAAAGGGACACACGGCAATCATGAAGTGTTTGAAATGGGTCTCTCAATTTATATATGCAGTATCATTTTTACTTTTACTCTGGTTACATTTAAATTAAACAAATTTTAAGAATTCACTATTTCTTCTTATTATACTATAAGTTTTAATACATTATTTGTGCAATAATATCAAAAATTAATAATATGCAAACACAAATTGCTTAATACTATTCTTATAATTAATATTAATGATTGAACAAATGCAAAGTTATGCAGAAAAACTAGCGGAACACTGCGAGTTTTTAAAAAATAAAGATTGTCCTATGTCCCTTTAAAAAAGGAAGTTTTATGTAGAATTTAACAAAATAAAAAATGGAATTTTTATGATGTCCCTGATTTATTATAGCAAGTTCTTTGTTAATACCACATTTCAGACTTCGATCATGATGAATTGTTTCAGTTAAAAAAATCTGCCTCGTGTTACAAATTAAAGGGACACATAGCAATCTTGAGTTTTTAAAAACGCAGGCGTCCCTTTAGTTTTCTACATAACTTGCATTTGTTCAATCATTAATATTATTAGATTAGTTAAAAGCAAAATGTTTTTACAAATTCCTAACTATATATTATATTCCAACAATAATATATTTAAAAACCTGGTATAATAATGAAGACAAACGAAATCTCAAATTTGTGATTATATGCAAGCAGGTGCAAAGACAAAATGATACAGGAATAATAAATCGAGGTGCTAATTGTAATGCTTGGGCCAAAAAAAATAATTCCGTTTCTTGTAACCCGACCGACCCTATTGTTTTGCCGCCGACCGTAATTTTGTTATTGTAATACGAGATGTTGAAAAAACTATATAAATCACAAGATATAAAGTTGTAATTTACCTATTATGAAAACAATTATTCAAAACCGATTGAATAATAGTGTATAAAGGCATTTGACAGCGACCCACTTCCGCGGAGAAAAAAATGTCCCTCATATTTGCAATCAACATTTACATCATGTCTGCTTTTTCCAAAGTGCATTTCTCCTAAGAAATAAGCTAGATTCTTACACATATAATGTGTGTTTGTAAGTTTAAAGGTTAAATATTATTTCGGAAGATTCTATTGGATGAAAATCTGATGTCTTTGGAATATTTTTTTTTTAAAAAAAGCCTACCTACCGACCCGACTGTTTTTGGAGCATGTTACCGGAAACAGAACTTTGTATTTGTGGCCTTGATATTAAACTCAAGATTTCCATTGATGTCCAGTTAACATTGTTCTAGGTTGTACTAACAAGAAAAGTTGAATTGGAGCTTTACATAAACATAAAAAAGGTTATATGTCGCCAACAGGAATGACTTAGGGATTTTGAGGAAAGATTAAAACGTGATTTCACTATGTTTTGTAATGGCAGCCATCTTGAATTGGACGGGATTATCGGAAATATGAAGGGGAACTTTGACTTTTACACATATTCAAGATGATTTGGTGGCTACAATGCTTCTTGAATACAGTCCGTGAAATCTTACAAATATTTCTAGTAAATAACACATACAAATATCAGAAACTCACACTGCTAATGTTGTACATGTACAAATACAAACTATCAAAACAAAGACTTGACGACATTTATAAGCACCCCAGTTACATTTTATTTCATATCTTTTAAATTTAAATTATTTGACGAAATCGTCTGAAAACTCATCAATATATTTTTAACAGATGTATCAAATAAAATTGAAAATAAATAATCTAATTGATAATCAGATTACATTCAGTCACCGCTTTAAAGAACACGGTCAAAATTTAAGCAAATTATGATAAAAAATAAATGTTTTAATAGCATTTAAAATCGGGGTTAATTTATAAGTGTTGTCTGGGGTATTATAAATTCACACTGCTAATCCTGTACAAATACAAACTATCAAATATGAAAAATAACATACCTTACATCGTACATGGTTTCCTTTAAAACTTGTGCAAATAATAGAAATTACACCACTAATTCTATACAAATATGTAAAAAAACTTCCCTTACATGGGAGATATAAATCCCAATTTTGCGAAAACAAAACATTTCCTTTGAAGTTGTGCATTTGACCCCTGGCCATGACCTTGACCTTAAAACAAGTATGGTGGAGAATATCAGGACAACGTACTGTGTGCTTGTGCTTATCATTTATGCAAACCATTTGTTCAAATATATGGGTCAAAAGGGTTATTGCCAACCAGGGAAATTAGTACATTTGACCTTTGACCCCAAGCCATGACATTGAAGAGGGGATTGTGGGTGTTGACTGGGACACACTGTTGTCTTGTGCAACATAATTTTGAAATCACACTATCACTTAAAATGTGTGTGACCCGGATAAGACTGAGCATACAGTCTGACGTACCGACACACGCCAGTCAGCTATATATTCCCGAACCTTTTCGATCAGGAGCTAAAAATGGGACCCAAGGACCCCGCATTATTTACCCAACTTAAACATCTTATATTTCGTATCAAACAACTAGGATACAAAGATCATTTCGAATCTAACAACTGTCAAAATTAGTACAATGGTTGTTGAGACGACGATTTTAAACAGTTTCCCTCTAAATCGCTATGAAGGAAAAACAATATAATGTGGCCAAATTGATCAAAAACAACTTTTTTTAGAAATTCGTAATAAAAGGCACTTCAATAGATAGAAGACAACCCCACTCAGAAAATCGGTTGAGTATTTCAAAAGTTCTCGTCCGAAAAAATATGAATTTGTATCCAACTCCACTACTAAAAATACACATAAAACATTTGTTTACTCAAAAACAACAAATATCATGCACATTATTTCAGCAATAATAAACTGTGGAGTAAATCTACATTAAAGTAGAATAATGGAGATTAACAATTAGAATGTTTATGATGTGTTTGAGTCGTTTGCTATTAACATATTAATATGTTTATTTTTGCTGTAATGATGCTGGTATGGTGTACACGTTTGTATCTACTTCTGCGGTGTTGGTCGCGTTCCTTCTCCACACTTCTGTGTATAGAATTCAAACCTTGTATGCCAATACTCAGTATCATAGTGTGTCAAAACAAATCTTGGAGAGGAGCAGATGTAGTCACGCACTCTGGTATACTCCACACCGAGTAACAACAACACACATGTCACTGGATGTGGTGTGTCAGGAATACTGGCCACAAACTCACACACACCTGCATCTGTCCATGTAACATCCTGTACTAACTCTATATACTCCAGGTTCATCATCTGTGGAGACAAGATAATATTTCTGTCACTGAAGTCTATATTCCATAACGCAACCTTTCTCAAGTGTACAAGAGTGGGTAAGATTGTCTGTAGTGTGTAGATACCAGCAGCATCACGTAACCCCAGACACTTCAGTATTTGTAGGTTAGGTGACCCAGGAAGACATCTCAGTACTGACGCTGTTACACCAGGAATGTGTAGGTCATACATACGGCAGTCTGTCATCTCTGCTGGGTTCAATGTCACCTTGTCTATGTATAGATGATCTAGTTTAAGTTTCTGCAGCTGTTTATTCCGTGATAAATCTAGCTGATATCTACAATGGTCACCATGATCACTGTCACTATGGTCACTGTCACTATGGTAACTGTCACTATGGTCAGTGTCACTGCCACCATGATCACTGTCACTATGGTCACGGTCTCTGTCACTATGGTCACTGTCACTGTCACCATGACCACTGCATTGTTTAAGTTTCTGCAGCTGTTTATTCCGTGATAAATCTAGCTGATATCTACAATGGTCACCATGATCACTGTCACTATGGTCACTGTCACTATGGTCACTATGGTCAGTGTCACTGCCACCATGATCACTGTCACTATGGTCACGGTCTCTGTCACTATGGTCACTGTCACTGTCACCATGACCACTGCATTGTTTAAGTTTCTGCAGCTGTTTATTCCGTGATAAATCTAGCTGATATCTACAATGGTCACCATGATCACTGTCACTATGGTCACTGTCACTATGGTCACTGTCACTATGGTCAGTGTCACTGCCACCATGATCACTGTCACTATGGTCACGGTCTCTGTCACTATGGTCACTGTCACTGTCACCATGACCACTGCATTGTTTAAGTTTCTGCAGCTGTTTATTCCGTGATAAATCTAGCTGATATCTACAATGGTCACCATGATCACTGTCACTATGGTCACTGTCACTATGGTCAGTGTCACTGTCACCATGACCACTGCATTTTACCCGCTCTAGCATAATCTGTGTGAGCTTTGTTCTCTGTGACAGAGATGTCATTAACCTGCATATCTGGTCATGAGTTAATGTTATATAGCCATTATTGCCTGATAGTCTGAGTGCCACTAACTTCCTGAGCCTAGTTGTCTGTGACAGAGATGTCGTTAACCTGGATTTCTGGTCATGAGTTAATTCACAGGTCTCGAGTTCTAGAGCCACTATATTCGGTAGTTTCAATATGTTAGTGAAATTATCAAGCGACATATTAGTTAAATCTCTCCCCAGAACTATTTTCTCTAGTGATTGACAGTGTACAACGTGTTGAAGGAGATCTGAATATCTGGCTTCTGACTTACAGTAAATGCAAACAGACTTGATATTAGCAGAGTTTTGTGTGACCTGGTGTTGAAGGGCTTCCAGATCTCTATCACTATATTCACTATAGTCTCTAAACTTGCCTATATAAATGTCATCCAGAGGGAGATTGAGATGATCATGGCCGTTATCTGAGCTCTCCTTCATACAGTCAATAATCATATTCTGAATGTTCCTGATATATTCTTCATGGTTGTCCACTTCTCGTCTGTACTTCTGGATACGGCAGTCTTGCCCCGTCACCTTTCTTATGCCTGGTGACAGTTTTTCTGCTATGGCAGGATTCATTCCACTAACAAACAAAACTACCTTTGACATTTCTAATAACATTTGTACTGTATTGCAGACACTGAATATATGTTCTATTATTTTGTCATCCCCCGCACGCATTGTGATGTATAGAGCTGCCAGGTACTCCTGATACGATTTATGGAAGAACGACAAGCTTGTTTTATCCGTTAGTAAATCTGGAATTATGTCTTGTGATATAATACCGACTTTAAAACAAGTTTGTAAGTCATTTTCATCCACGCCGTGAGACTCTGCAACATATTCATCAAAGACAAGGGATGTTTCTCGGTTTTTACTAATTAATGTTTCAAATGCCAATTTTGCAAGAGAATATAGTAGGGGCACACACTCTTTGCATTTTGACTGGTCACTAAAACACTCTGGAAGCTGAAGACCTGATTTTCTGCATACATTTTTAAACAAAGTCTTATCTCGCATCTCGGCTTGTGTCAGCAGTAGGTCAATTATCCCGCTATAAATATCACATTGTGATTTACCAAGGGGTTTTCCGCTGTGCCATAACAAGATCAACTGTTTCAACATTGCAGGATTTGTTTTGAATTGAACCAATTTGTTGCTCAGGAGTTCGGTTTCAAAATCAGAAGCAGACTTTGAGGATCTATTCCTTGCATTTAAGTGATGAACATCATTTTCAATAATCTCAGATGCAGCTCTATCATGAATGCCAGAGACTTTTATCTGTTGGTCAGTCTCAGATGTAGCCAATCGAAGGATTTCAAGTTTCCATGGACGTGATGTTGTCAATATCGTGTACTTGTACATAACGGTCCTATCTGGAAGACCCTCAGTGACACCATAAGACAATTCGTATGTTGATGGTGCACTGTATTCGTCCAGTCCGTCTAAAATAATGAGACAGCGTTCCGATTCCTTTTCCAGTATGCGCTTGAAAACTTCTCTTTGAGGATCTGTCTTCAACAACCGAGTTTTGATCATCTCCTCAACATGATACTCAGACTGTACATTTCTCAA
>JAWPHD010021205.1:0-29018 GCA_037043455.1 Cyrtodaria siliqua | reverse complement strand
AATCTCCGCCTTACATTGCGTATGTAAAGTGGTAGTACTGCAAAATCAGCTAAAACTCTAAGCTGCCAATTACAAGAGGGTTGCTGCTAGACAATGAACGGGTTCAATTAGTGTTAACGTGTAGATTAATGAAAGCCGCCAAAGATTGGGCGGGTTGAACTAGAAGTCGGTTATAGATCACTTAATATTAAATTCTTAAAGGAACAAGCTCTGCTGTTGCTATCGCTACCTTGAATTTATTTCCTTAACGTTCTAATTACTGATCGATAACATAAGTATACGTATTAATGGCGAACTAATTATGTATTCATTTGATACGAGAATGTGCGACTCGGGGATTTTAGATTGTGTTGAACAATAACAAGTTATTATCGATCATCACTATTCGGTTTGATCATGTCAAAAAAAAAATCCAAACGGTTATGGTGGATAGAAACACAATATACATGCCTTGCTGCAGGTATATGTAAGCAACAGCACATGCACCTCTGTACGTACCTATATGACAGATATCAATATTTATGAGTAAACTTGTTGTTCAACGTATACAGTCTTCAGAACATGTATCCCTGTTTACCACCTTCCTACATGTACTTTGAACACTCTAGGGTACAAATAAAAAAAAACCATATTTACACCAGATGCCACATTAACACACAACAAGTCATTTGTTAAAGCAAAAAAACGTAACTTAATTGGACACACGTCTATCTTGAAGTGAAGTTAGCAATTAATAATACTTAAAGTAGGGAAACGGAATAAAAGATCTGATTTTAATGAGATTGTGAAATTAGATCTCGATTATCGGTTTGGCATTAAACCTGCTTGCATATAATTAGATAACATTTTGAGCTTTTACATTTTTTCCTTATTCTATTGTCATGTACCATAGGTTTAAATGATTATATTCTTGGCGCAATTTAATCACCATTTAGTAACATGCACAAACAATTTGCTTCATATTTTTTTTATAATCAATTTTACTGATTGAACACATGAGCATTATGTGAACAAATACTAACGGGCAGATTGCCGTGTGTTCCTTAAATAACACAATTACGCAGTTTTTTTAACATGCACGCCTTATTTAATAAAACCGTTTGATACAGTATATACCAGAGGATGTTTGTCTGCAATATGGTCTTGTCGTGCCCTCAATGATTTATTCTCTTGTTGATCTGGCTTCTGCCAAGTCATTGAGTATCTAGGCTATTGTTTTTTGTATTTATATATACACGAGCATATTTGTGTTTTACTTATATTGCCTGTTATTGCTGCCTTGTTGCTTTGAGAATAATTCATGGTGAGGATTTCTTTATTTACACTGTCCCATTTTATTGGGATGAAGTAGGGTAAGTGTGAGGTTTGGTTCACCCTAGAACCTGGTTTAAACACTCAGCGACCTTTTTTGCCACTGACCGTTCCAAGGCGGTAGCCCTATTGTCAACCTATTGTGTTTGTGACGTCATATGCCTTTATTCCTTATTAACATTGCCATTCATGTTTGTCTGTTTGTGTGTTTTGGGGTTTACTGTGTTCTGTGAAAGCTGCATTTTATACTTATTTTTCCTAAAATACGAACAACAATCTGGACTCATGAACATACACTTTGCAATGTCATACTTGGCTGCATTGCTGCGGTGTAGGCAGTCACCTTAGTTATCACCTTAGTTATCCAGAGTACCTTATAGTACGAAGTCAACTACAAGTTACTAAATAATGTTGTTCACAATATTAAGTCCAATTTGATTATGCTATTCAGTTTAAGTGTGTCCTTAAATATATTATAGCCCTATATAAGGCTAGTAGGCACCTAAAACAAAAGGGAGCTGTTTAACGCTTGGTCAAGCTCGCGAACATCGCTGGATACCCGTATATATGGCAGTTTTATAGCGAATTTATTTCATTTCATTACCTGCGCTCGACAAAGTAACAACAACATACGCACCCATTCACTGGAAAATATTTTAGCCTATGTGAGTTTCGGACCCATGACTTTCGGATTGACAATCATTACGCCTTGTCGTTTGGCTAATCAAATCAGTTTCTCGATAGCGCTATTTTTCTTATCGATAACTGTTAGAAATGTAGACGTTATCCTTCGTTCAGTGTGTGTGTGTTTGTGTGTATGTGTGTGTGTGTTACAATGCATTACAATACATACGTACACCAAAGAAATAAAACGCCCCAGAAAATATCGATTACAAATTCCAACATTAGAATAGTATACGTTGAAAATATACCGTGAATGTTTTATTGAAATAACATTGAGAAATAACCCAACATCCATTATTAAAAGAATAGATAATTTACATGAAAAGTAGTATTCAGTTGTCTCTTTGGCCTGATGGTTACGTATACGGATTGTCAATCCAGAGGTCTCGAGTTCGATCCCGTGTTGAGCGAATTATTTTTCAATGATTAGGACAGCGATATTTTTGATATCGATGTTGCTACAACGAACATCGGATTAAACATGAAGTCCTGGTATAGGTTTCTATCCTTATATACGGGTTTACCGCCATGCTTCACAAACTTAATTTGGTAGTAAACCAAGCGTAAAACCCCTCCCACATGCCCACTAGCCTTTTATAGAGCTATAGTATAACTAAAGCTACAGCCGCTATACTTAAACTGATAGTAACCAATGAATATGACGAACCTGTCCAGACTCTAGTGTACCTATACCTTTAATATATCGTATTGGTCTTATGGCGGAGGGACGTTAAACCTTAAAACGAACAACAACACAATGGATATGACAAAGTCACGGGTGAAGTAGTTTCAATTCGACGAACATTCACTTATATTCATTAATTTTGTAAATCTCGAAATTTGCCTCGAAAAATGTCCTAAACCTAGAAAACACACACACACACACAAACTGATTCCATGTTTCAACATGTTGAGCCATTCATTCATACTATATACGTATTTTGAAATAAATACGTGTCAAAGCCGCATCTCTACATGTCCTCTATGCTCATACTCTCCAAAAACGTATGGTCATGACAAACACAGTAAAATACTTGCTATACATGACAAGAGACACAACACTTTTACGTTAGGTTAAATTTAACTGTGAAACGAAAATCAAACTTAAGAAAGACACAAAGTCATGCAAATTAGAAACTGTGGATTTTTCCATGGAACTATTTTATCATCTGTGTCGAAAGTAGTTCCTGACCGGTCTGACACCATACGCAGAATCAAAAGAAATTAAATGCTCAACAAGCTGGCATGCAAATTACAATCTGTGCCTGTATAGCATATGTCATGTATATTAACATCTAAATGGAAACAGGCATACTGAAGCCAAGAATGACGTATTTTTTTAAAGTAAAAGTGATAAACTGTACGCAGGTACGTGGACTGCAGAAAATAGGCAAATACAATAGTATTGAAGTTTGTACCTCGGTACACGCGTACGCTGTTCGCGTTGTTGCATATCCCAAACATGTGAATGTCAAAACATTTCTTGTTATCGCATGCAATACGATATTTATGTTTTGCTACTCTTTAAATGCCGGTCGTAGAAATCTAGGTCTCATCGTCTTAGGAGTAATGGTAACATCAAACGTAAATCGCGTGTAATTATTTCTGTCGCTGATTTCCATACTATTTTTAAACAGTCTGGAAAGCACTCTATCATTTCACGGCTTACCTCTTTGTCCATTTCTTCACTAAAGTTGATCGACGAGGAAGCCGACAAAATTTTCATTGGTACAGATCCCTTGTATAACACTGCTTCCATAGTTCAAAGCTACACACAACAAGACAAGGAGTCTGATCACGTCAGGCATTTTCTAAAACTACTATATATTACTAAAGGTATTGATTTCATTGACATGCTTAGTATTTTTCGAGATACTCATGTAGTTGATTCTATCCCAAAATATTTTAAAAATTCCGAAAGTTCTGTAATTTGTTATAAGTATAAAAAGCCTATAAGAAATATTATTTTAAACTACAACAAAATAGTTTCTGACCTTGATATAGTACATAATACTCCTAAGTAATGTGAATGCAACACATCAAAATGTTGCTATGCTCCAGCAGGTCATGTCATCACCGGTAATTTTGGTATTGTTGATAAACGTATTCGGCATTTGTTTTCGAAATGTCCTAAATATAGATTACCTTCAACTATTGATTTTAATGCCTGTCGTGGCCAGATAGCCCACTCCATTGAAGATTTTAGTATTAAATGGTGTCGTAGAGAAGATGCGGACCCAAACTCTCTTTCTACTTGGAAAAAGTCAATTCTTAAAATTATAGATACACGTATTAACTTTTATAATGCTAACCCCTCTTTACTTCCTCCGAGACCTAAGTTTTCCTTTCGTAATTTAAAATCGGGAATTCAGGAATTTCATAATAAATTTGTTTTAGTTCCTGCAGATAAAGCAGCTAATAATATAATTATTGTTTGACGCCTACATTACGTCAATATTTTATCTCTGGAACTCGGCAGCACCAATTCGTATACTCCAGTTAATTCTAAATGAGGATGATGTTGTTTCCGCACATATCACTCGGTGCACTACTTTCAAGGCTGGTGTAAACGATAAGCAAAATAAACTGCCTACCATGTACTGGATTCCTAAATTACATACAAATCCGTATAAGGCTCGCTTTATTTCGAATTCTAGTGCCTGCACCACAACAAACATCTCCAAACTTTCAACTATTATCTTACTGCCGTTAAAGATCACGTTAAACTATACTGTGATAAAACTTATGAAAACTCTGGGATTAATTTATTTTGGTCTATAAAACATTCAGGAGACGTTCTTGATAAAAATTTTCAATAAAGATCAAGTTTCATCAATAAGCACTTATGACTTCTCTACACTATATACAACCTTACCACATCACCTTATTAAAGACATGCTATTTTCTCTTATTCAAAGAACATTCTCTAGAGTATATACTATATTTCTGGCATGTAATAATATTAAAGCGTTTTTTACTAACGGAATTTTAGACAATTAAACTATGTGGACTTGCTATGAAGTTTGTGAAGCACTCATCTTCCTATTAGATAATATTTTCGTCAGGTATGGAACCACCGTTTATAGATAAATTGTTGGTATCCCTATGGGTACGAACTGTGCACCAGATTTGTTTTTATTTTGCTATGAAAGAAATTTCATGTTGAGTCTTTCACCAGATACCCAGGCAGATGTTATTGAAGCCTTTAATGACGCCTCTCGGTATCTGGATGGCATATTGAACATGGACAACCCTTTCTTTCCAACTATGGTTAATAATATTTATCCTAAAGATCTTCAGCTTAACAAAGCCAATATATCTGATAATAACGCTTCCTTCCTTGATTTAGATCTCTCGATTGAAAATGGTGAAATAATTAGCAAAATCTATGACAAGAGAGATGATTTTAATTTTGACATTGTTAATTATCCCCACTTGGATGGGGGTGTTCCCCGAGCAACTTTTTATGGGGGTGTATGTATCTCAACTTATTCGTTTTTCAAGAGCTTGTACTCGAGTTGAGGACTTTAATATTCGTAATCTTTGTATAACTAAAAAGGTACTCAATCAGGGTTACCGTTACCATAAACTTCGTAAAACCTTTGCAAAATTTAAGTATCGTAACCCTGATCTTCTTTCCAAATATAAAAGTAATTTAAGGACTCTTCTGCGACAAGGACTATCACAACGTGACTTCTATGGTGATGTGATTTATAAACTTCGGTGGTGGACCCTTTTACAGCTCGCCAATATGCTTTACTCTTTAATTGTACGATGACCGGACAGGCTGTGTACCCTATGATGACGCCTACCTAAAGCCCATTGGGACGGTGGCGTTTGATGTTTGTCTATGATCTTTCTTGTCGTGCCCTTAATGGTTTATTCTCTTATTGCCCTGGCTTCAGCCAAGTCATTGAGTACCTTCATTGTGGCTTTCTAGGCTATTGTTTTTTTGTATTATATGTGCACGAGCATATTTGTGTTTGACCTATATTGCCTACTGATGCTGCCTTGTTTGTTAGAGATTAGATCATGGCGGGGATTTCTTTATTTACACTGTCCTGTTTTTATAAGATGACAGTAGGGTAAGTGTGAGGTTTGGTGCACCCTAGAACCGGTTTAAATCCCCAGTGGGCTACTTTGCCACTGACCGTTCCAAGGCGGTAGCCCTATTGTCAACCCTTTTGTGTTTCTGATGTCGTTTGCATTTATTATTACTTTTGTCTTCTTGTTTGTCTGTTTGCGTGTTTGTTTCTGTGTTCTATTGTTGACTGTCCTGCTTGAATGCTACTTTCCCTGTCCGATCTTTTTATATTTCTTTGTATAACCATGATAACGAATGTATAGTCAGTTGACCTAAAATATATCCATGTATAGTCTACAGAAGTGTGTTGGTAAATTATGACTGTGTTTGTATGTACGTTCATTAGTATGCTCCTAAGCCGTAGTTACAATGTCACAGTTTAAAACAACTTGTGTAAATAATGATAATAATATGAGGCTTTATAACTTTATTGTAATTGTTTTCGTATACTTTATGTTTTATTTTATACAGAACGGGGTATGTTAACGTCGTAGATTAACCGAAACAATATGAATCTTCTCTGATTTCACTCAGGAAGACAAAATCCTGAATTGCCATTTCTGACAACTTGAAGTTTATGTTTTGTCTTTAATAATGGCAGTTATTTTATATTTGATACAGTGTTTGTTTGTTTTGTTTTGGAATTGACTTTCTTAAGAAATGTAAAAATAATGCCTGCTAAGATGTAGATGCGCGTCCTGTAACAAATGCTGGACAGCACGCTGACCCTCTTTTTTGGTGTATTCAAACCGCGGCAAGTTCAAATTATGATCTTAACTCATATATGAATTACATTATAAATTATATGACTTTATATAAACTCCTATTACATTTACATAAATTCATGCATTCATTTACATGACGTTCTCTCTTTACACTATGCGAGTACCCATGATTTTTCTTAAATGAGAAAGATGGTGTTTGTTGTAAAACATGTTTTCTAAAGGTGAAATCACACACATGTTTACCAAACGTGAGCTTTTTCTCATGAAGTCACAGAAATACAGAAAAAGATACTCAGTCGAAACTGATAGTTTGTTCCTTATAACCCTATCTGGTGACGTCGATGTTAGTAGATGTAATGTCAATTAAGCGAACACTATCACTCTCACCCTATAGCGGGGTATCCTTTATAGAGTATCCGTTAAAATTAGCGTATCCAGTATCATTTTGAATATATACCGGCTAAAATAAAAATCAATACATTTTTGAGTTTGAATGGTTTCTTCTTAATTTACCATGATATGTTTACATATTTTATTGGTGCCATATAATCAACAGTTAGTAATATACAGGAACTTTATTATTATTAGTATTAATGATTGTACAAGTACTGTAGAAAAAAGGTTTAAACACATCAATATTGCCATGTGTCCCTTTAACTTGCCTTCCGGCTGGTAGTTTATAGCGTTCTCAATATATTCACAGTTGGCGCCACTGATATTCTTTAATTCGTTTTTGCACAGAAACATGGTTATAATATTACTCGTTTGAAACACTGTTGCGTTCAAATCGGGTTTTAAAATAACGCAATGTCGCATGCTTTAGGTAATTGTGTATAAGAAAGCTTTATCCAGAGGTTCCTGTTTTATTGAAATCCGATAACATTATTGTCCATTTTTATTGTTACACGTTAACGCCAATCCCAAGTGCACATACTTAAGTAGCTCTCTTTCCGTATAAAAATAAGTTTCATTCTCAATATAGAAACAGTAACTGATTTTACGACGTGGGAGTGAAATGAAGCCATTGCACAAATATCATTAGACAATAGTGTAATGAATATGCAAATGAAAGCAAAGGCATTGCTCGGTAATTTCCAATTAGCTCCGTGTGCAATCGCAATTGGTTTGTTGCTTACCGCACCTGCTTGAAATACTGAATTACGGAAACTGACGTGGCAGTTTCGATTGCCGATCAGACGGCAGCATACGACCACCATATATAACGGCAGCGTTAATACCATATTTAAAATCATTACAAACGCAATTAATATCAATTCGAAGTGAACCCAACGAAATACGGAATGAAACTTCATTAGTTATTTGTTATTGGATTTATAAGTCTTACTGACCCCACATATTTCCGTAGGGAGTCAATAACAAACCCAATAACTGATTTATTGCATCGAGCACCTTTTTGTAAAAATACAAAATACATTTTGTGGTATAAATTAAAACAACAACAAAAACATTTATTTTACAATGGTCGGTATTTTTTCTCACTTTCTTTTCCCCAGACATTTCTAAATACGAATCAAATTATTTTATTGTAACTTACATGCAAAGTTTTGCATAAAATATATTGCATAATTATATAAAATTTTCAAAATGGTATTACATGTATCTTTGTTTAGGATATTTATTTAAACCAATTTAACTCAGAAGCTATATTAGAAACATGTTAAATTATTAAACAACAGAATATAAAACTAAAGACTTATTTTAAATCAATCAATAATTTAACTGTGACAACAAATAATAGTTTAGATAACCAACACTAACAACAACAATGGGATAAAACAAAGATTTCTATACTTCATATCGCAGTTCATACCACTTTCATGTATCACAGTTCAGTTCAGTTCAGTTTAAATCAACATTTATATCACTTTCATATCAGAGTTCAATAATTAATATCACAAAGTTCATTATAGTTCATATCACAGTTTATATCACTTTTTACGTTTATATCACAGTTGACCTCAGTTAGAATCAATGTTCTTTACCTAATCACACCGTTCATTATAGTTCATATCACAGTTTATATTACTTTTTACATTTATATTACAGTTAACTTCAGTTCATATCACAGTTTTGTACCTTATCAGACAGTTCATTATAGTTCATATCACAGTTTGTATCACGTTTTCATGAATGTTTCTGACGCCAAATATATTTTTAGGGGGTCAGTAACAAACAAAACAGCTCATATCTCATAACTCAAAGAACACGAAACTCTTCTGTTAATTGTTACCCTATTTATCCATCATTGTCCATGTCACCGTACAGTTATGGAAAACGGGTTGAAGTTGATTGTAGTTTTGGACACAGTCGCCTCACGTATTCGCCATCGCATATCATCTGGGTTTATGCCACTCAATTCAGCACATACGCTGTCAGAAAATGTATTCAGCTGTTGCAGTGGCATATAAATGTTCCTAGACAATGCAGCATTGCTGGTCATGGCGGCAGACTTAGTGTTACTCTGCATAACCGCTTTTCGTGATGTGTTTGGTAGAGCAAGCCGACTCTCTGATGGAACACTATTTTCATTTATTGTTTTGTCCCATTTGTATTTGTATTTTTTCCTGACCATCAACACGCTGATAAACAGACAATGGCATGAACGACTTCATTGTTTTCTCACCAACAGGGACGTTACAATACCACACTTGATCTATAGGCAAGAAGCTGTCCTTTGGTCTCTGCCATAACCTTGAAAAATATGAGACAATAAATAGGACATTTTGTCATTTCGTTACAGCTATTGATATTTCTTAATGATCATTTGTAGACATAGAAGAATAATATTTTATTTATCTTGTTTATAACAAGATTTGAATTAAAGTAATTATTTTTAAAGTCTGTCATAGTTACAATAATTTCATAAGGGAACATAATGCGAATGTCGATGCAAATACTTTAAATAGTAACAACTCCGTCGTATCACTTCCTAAAGTATCATCTACTGCTTACCTATCATTTTCAGGATTCAGCTTTGTCAAGTATTTCTGGAAAGAGGCTATTGGGCAGTGTGGTACAAAATAAACATGATTAAGGCTAGTTAAATATCTGAATTCATGGCTCAGAATGACTCATTACGTGGTCCCGCATTAATTTCATTAATCAATGGGAACGCTTATATTAGCAGGATCTTATAACGGATATTTCGACAACAAAACACGGTTATAGACATTTTTAACTGGAAAAAATGCGATAACCTGTTTTTAATTACCTATGAAATGTTTTAATTTTACAATATGCAAACTTTTAAGACGAAATTAACGTTTTATTTCATACCCAGTCAACCCCGTTTTCTCTTCTTGGAGAAGGGGTTGAATGGGGTATGAAAGTTAATACTCGGACCACGTAATGTATATCATAGTATGTAAATGTTGCTTGGATCCAAACGGTAACTGCCATCATTCTCATCCTTCATGTGTTAGCTTGATCCCACAAACTATCCAAATTACCGTGTTGACGTCAAAACAAGATACTTTTTCATATACAAAATAGTTATCTTTATATGGCATAATTAATTGCATAATTGTACTTTAAGCTACACATGCGCCAACAACAATGCATACATACATAGAAACGAGGCGGTCATATGCAGGAAATTTAATTTTGTAGTAAGTGTTTTTGTACGGTATAGTTAAAGTCCTGTTACTATTCATTAACAACTTGAAACACTGAGTACGGTATATATACATGTATGTATCGGTTTCATTTGCAAAATAATAGACTTAAAATATAAGTACCTGGTGTTTCTGGCATTACTCCTGAGGTAATTTTCTTATCAATGCGGTGATTTTAAGTGAGTTCATCTCGAACTTTCTTGACATACTTCAGATTGGTATTTGAATTTGTCACTACCTGGAATGTGTCTTTGGTTATTGTATGCATGTTTTCATTCCCCCGTCTGAAAAAATAAAATCTCATATCAAACTGGATCTTTTTGTAGAGTCCCTGTGGTGTATTATATCACATGTGAACACTTACATACAGTTATATTTAGGTCCGATTTTGTAATGACAGGGTAGTAAATAACTTCACCTTTTCCTTTTTTCTTAAGCTGTACTAAACCTGCCTTGAAGTTGGTGGTCGGATCACTGATTATATCAAATGTCTTATTGCATGTTGAGTTCCTAAGGTATATATTGATGACATGGCTGATGCTTTCCATCGAGTTAACCTTAAATGAATGTAAAACTGACTTAAAACCGTGTCCAGTTGACCCGCGTTCAAACACTCAAGCATTATCTCTGCGTTTGTACAAGTATTCTTTGAATACGTTTGCTGCTCCTTTGTTTGCCTTCAGAGATTTCAATGGATTAAGATCTAACCGCCTTTCCTCGAGCTCTTTTTCGCTTGTCTTCTTGAATCTAGCTGTAGACGCCATTTTTTGTCGTTTTTAACAGAATGACAGTGTCAATGTCGCAAAGGGAAATCACTCGTCGAGTACGTATTGCATAGGCCAAGGAAATGTTTTATAAATAAACTAACGATGCGCTGAATTTTCTCAGTGAGTGTCGCCCATTTTGTTTTGTATGCTTGCCCTCTATAAGATCTACTGACCCTATATAAAATATAGAGGGTCACCATGTGGCCGCTCTAATCCAATGAAATTCCTAGGATTTTGTGCGAGGTGCAATAAACCCAGATGTTTTTCAATGCGGGGTGTCCACCATAGTCTAAACTTGATCATCTAAGCGTTTAACATGACTCACTGCGTAGAAGCTGCGACAGATACAGAGACATTTTGTTGAAATAGAAGAATTGCCTATTTTTTTTTAAATATACTTGCATTGATATATACTTATATTCATATCTTATATTCATATCTTCAATATGAAACTTATTCTCCCTTGATGGTTTTCATATATATACTGAACAAAAAAAAGACTTAGATTTTGATATAATAATTTGAAGATATTAGAAATGCTAGCTAAGGATGTGATTTTCAAAATTTTGTGTTATTTTATTGTTTTCTAAGTGAAGTTTCAGAATTACCTCCCATATATTAAAAACAACTTATTTCATTATACAAACGTATTGCTTTGAACCAGTATATTGTTTGGCATTAACAAGAATTGCTCATTTGTAGTTGTTTAAAAACAGCTGAAATGTAGTTCACAAACGATTGTTATTCTCAAACAAAAACATTCCTAATTTCGTAATTTTAAAATTACCTTCTGTTTATTGGATTGAGAACGATTTATATATGTTAAAGGGAATGTAGCGACACAGCCAAACCATCTGTATTATTGAGAGTTCTGAAATACTTGAATAAGGGTGAAAGAATGATCAAAATCGGATAATAAACAAAGAAGATATGATCATTTGAAGTTTCTGTTGAAACGGATATGGTGGCGACAATTTTGAGAGCTATGACATCGTGTGTACAAGCGTTTATTTATCCTCGCTGTATTGCACTAAGCATTTTAGCGAGCAGACCTAGGTTTTAAGTCTCATCCGATGGACTGGTAAGGTAGGAAATACTTTTGAAATATTTCGATAATTAACCCAAATTCGGTCCTTGCTGGGATTGAACGCGCGATCCCTGGGTTACTAAGCCGCAATGCTAACCATTACACCACGGCGCTACCTGACATCACGGTTCTAAATGACCATATATGGAATATTTATAAATATGAACATTTACTGATTTATAGGGAAAAAATGACAGCAATTGTATGAAAAATATGTAATACTTAATGGCAATAATGCTTTATATGACCAGTAAAAAAATCGTTCATTTGCAGTGATTTTCTTCGTTTTAAATGATATGTATCAATATTCCATATATGGTAATATGGAACTATGACGTCATAGTTCTAAAAATGGCGGCTCCCATATTCGTTTTAGAACAACCTTTAAATGGTCATATCTTTTTTGTTTATCATCCGATTTTGATAATTCTTTCACCTTTTTCCAAGTTTTTCAGAACTCGCAATAACAGAGCTTGTTTGGCTGTGTCGTTACATTCCCTTTAAACTGTGTGCTTAGAAAGTTAGAAAAATCTATTATTGAGAACATACGAAAAAAAACGGAAATTGTATCATTATGGGCTAATTTGTGCATAAATTGTGGTAATGGTCTCAACATATTTTGTAAAAAAATATAGGTTTTACATAAAGATGAGCTTTAAATGTTATTGTAATTAAATGTTCTTTACTTTAATACAATTTTAGCAGAATTGTGACCAATGAATAAATGATTAGACTTCAAAAATATCTTATTTAGCTATTTCATGGTTCAACTTTTTGGACAGATTGACATGACGGTGGCATTACAAATTATTTTTTAAAGTTTTAACAATCATGGTGACCTACCATAACTTTTGCCTTTTCTGTCTATATATATAACAGACTTAATGTACAAAAAGTTTAAAGAAAATATGTTATGCAGAAAAAACTATAGAAAATGTCAGTAAATCTTGTCTTGGCTCAGTCTTAATGATTTGTTCTCTTGTTCCAAGGTGGTAGCCTTATTGTTAACCCTTTTATGTTTGTGATGTCACATCTTGCCTTTTATCTTTTGTTTGTGTTTGTTGCTTCCAATGGATCCACTTTTCAGTATCTATTTTATTAATCTTTATAAGTATTGTTTGTTTTTGTGCGTGTTTTTGGTTGACTGTTGTCATTGAATGCTACATTTTTCTGTTCGACCATTACATCTACTCTTATAGAGAAGGTCACAACTTGCCTTCTTTGATTTACAAACAAGATCCTTGGTTATGATCATTTCCATACGAGTTTTAATACAATTGTTAAAACGTCTATCAAACAGGTTTCACCCTGCGATGAAAGGACATATTGTGGAACCTATGATGACTTCTACCTAAATTCTGAAAGGATGGTAACGTTTGATGTTTGTTCAATCTTGTCTTGGAAAAGATACGACCCTTTAATATTACAGCGCACTTCATGTTTGGTGAATGACCCCTCTACAGTCAGTCACAACGCTTCACTTTTCTCTTGTGCGATGACCGGACAACCTCGTGGGACTACATGATTGTAACTTCTGAAACCCTGGTATGGGAGATTGATGCATGAACCTTTGTCCCGCGGGTTTTCTGGTCGTACCCGAGATTGGTTTTCTCTTGGGCTGCAAATGCTGTTGTTGTTAGGTACAATTCTTGATACATTCTGAGGTGTTTCTAATTATGTTTATTTTTTATATATCTTTACAATAACATATACATGTATCGTTTCCTTGTTTCTCTGGATGTGGACTTTATTGTTAGAGATTTCCTTTTGATGGGATGTGCTTTTATTTACACTGTCTCGTCAATTCGAGCGCCAAAAACAGGATAATAGCGAGGTTGTGTACACTTAAATCTATATAAGCTAACCGGTGGGCCATATTGGACCGTTCCAAGTCGGTAACACTGTCTTCACCACTCTTTCTGTTGTGTATTGTCTTTTGCATTGTATAGTTAAGTTGCTCTTTGTTTGTGGTACTGTGCGGATCTAAGGTACCATTGCGGTTGGTTTCTGTGAGTTCCATAGGAACAATTTTTTTATCATTTTTGGAGTGTCCTTAATGGTTGATTCTTTTGTTCCTCTGGATTCTGCCAAGTCATTGAGCATTTACTTTGTGTCTTTCTAGGCTTTCGATTTTTTTACGTTCATATATACATGATATACATGATCATTCTTTGTGTTATATTATATTGCATTAATTCTGCCTAGTTTGTTAGAGGAAATGGCCTGACGGGAATCACCTTGTTTACACTGTTCCGTTTTATTGGGATGACAATGGGATGACAAGAGTGAAGTTTGGTCCACACTAGAATCTGGTTTAAACCGCCAGCGTTATGTTTGCCACTGACCGTTCCAAGGCGGCAGTCCTTTAGTCAGTCGTTATGTTTGCCAGTGACCGTTCCAAGGCGGCACTCCTAAAGTCAGTCGTTATGTTTGCCACTGACCATTTCAAGGCGGCAATTTTTTAGTCAGTCCCTTTATGTTTGTGATGTCACATACCTTGCCGCTTATATATACTTGTATTTGTTGTTTGATTCGATCCGTTTCAAAACCCTCCTGGTTAATACAACTACGAAAGAAAAAACTCAAGCCTCTACAATAAGAAAGTCGTCTGGAAAAGTTTGTACGAATAGGACAAATTAGACATGTCATGCAATGTATGCAGTAAGTATATTTATATATTCTGCCATGATATATCAAAATTTCACCTTAAACATTATTGTTCAATTATTAAAGTGGCGGGCCCCTTAAAGTTTGGACCGATCAATTGAACAACAACTGATTTATATTGTATGGGCACATATTAATTACAGATATAGTGAGAATACAAGAAGCAAGTTTATGAGCTAGAAAGAAGTTCAGGAATAGAACATATCATTGTTCAAGAGGACGACACACTGTGTTCAAGTTGCCCTTTATAGTTCAGCAAAGAAGATAATATCAGTGCAATTAATTACAAGTGCTGCACACATAAACATTGTCAACTTTCACAGACACGCAGGTTTGCTAACGTTGTTTATACGCAAACAAATACAAATATATATTTTATCATTTTAGTTTTACAAATACAGATTTACCACCACATATATAACGGGTACTGTTCTAAATAAATGCAAACAGCAAAAACCAAAACAAAACAATTGAACGCCTATGATGCTAGTAAACACGTTTAATATAAAAGGCAAATTAAAAATGCGTGGGGCATAACATGCAATACAACTTGCTTGTATGTGGAACACAGATCAACCACTCTCTACAATGACGAACAAAGAGTAAGCACTACTTGCGACTCTGGTGCACTCGTGTAGATCAGACTACACCAATTACCAAACAATCAGCGGGCAGGGAAAAAGTTCCAGGGTAAATTCGGAGCTATTACACAGAATCTCTTAATTGTGATTAGTTGACAAGGTAAACAAACCAAAAAATCTTACTAAAAAATTAAAATTCAACTTTTAAAGAGTACTTATAAAGGTTAAATCATACATCTGTGCAATGTTTTCATAATGTGTTGCATAATAATAAAAAAAGAAGTATATTTTATATTTTCCTCATGGTTCTACATGCAAGTAGGTGGGTCAGCACCATCCGACCCAAACATCTTTTTCAAAATATACTCAACGTACGGCTTACGTATGTTTTTTTGATAAAACTAAGATAGGTCTTTCAAAACAAGTAATACAATATATAGCTTCCTATATTAGGGAACTCAGTACAGAGCTTAGAGCTATAAGGTAGGCATATGGAAAATGAATTGGTGTAGTATGACCTAAAGATAGATTGTGCATAGGGTAAGAGTGAAAGTGGACATACTTCTTTTCTAACACAATGATTTAAAAATGTGAGAAATGTTGAATTATGGTGTATTTTGACTTTTCTTATAACTCTTTTCATGGTTTTTAAATATTTGAAAGTTTTATGATGCAACATAGGTAATTTGAATTATTTTTATTAAGGGTTGTGGACACAAAATTAGCCATACCTGACACCTGGTATACAAAATTGGCCTGTAATGCACATGTTTGACACAGTTAAAGGTATATCTAGTAAGTTTTATTCATTTCTGAGGGCTTTGCATACATTGTTTGGCAAAATATTAGAAAGCGACAATCTACATCTGTCCGAAAAGATGTCGAAAAACCGCTTATGTCTGTTTTGAAAAAGATGTTGAGGTAAACTCTGACTTTGAGTTCATCGCTTCTAAACGGTTAGTGTCGATATGCAAATATGTTAGGCGGTTTAATACATTTTACAAATTAAATTATTTAGTTGGCAAAATATATGACCTTTTGCATGTTTTTCAAAAGTTGTTTTCTACCCCACCCCCTACATTTTAATGAATTATCATGGATCTGCACGTTAAACAGTGCTTATTGGCTGCATGGTTACATGAAAATGACCTGGAAAGATGGTATAAACAATATCTAATAAAAAAAATACAATGAACAGTACAGTAACAGGCAATCTTGTGTAATGAACATATTGTAAAACATGGCATGGCCCTAAAAATGGAGTTGGGGAGGATAGTCTCAGAATTATATTTTGTCATTTCTAAACTGAAAAGTTGCATTTTCTTGATGGTTTCACATATAGATACTGCTGAATAATGTTAATTAATTCATTTGAAGGCAGATTTTGAATATATACAAAAACAGTGGCGTTTAATGGTAAAATCTGCTATTTTGACCCCTGAAAATCACAATTATCATTTTTGAGTAGATATTTTTTTCAAGATAGCTTCAACTGGTTGAAAATCACATGTTGTTGATGAAATCAATTTAAAATCCCTTCATTTGAAGCAAAAGATTGGAACGGTTGTCAAGATATGGCATTTTGAAGAATCTGGATTTACGCGTAAAAAACGAAGGAATTTTGCTTTAGCCTAACTCTTTTAAGCCCTCATATTTTGTCGAAAAGGATTTTTTTCTAAAAAAGAATGACATTCTTTTTCTCAGATTGAATGTATCAAACAATTTAGCAAGAAAAAACCAACTTCGGTAAGGTTTAAATGTCTCTTTAGATCAGACAACACCAATTACCAATCAATCAGCGGGCAGGGGAAAAGTTCCAGGGTAAATTCGGAGCTATTATACAGAATCTCTTAATTTTGATTGGTTGACAAGGTAAACAAACCAAAATATCTTGCTAAAAAATTAAAATTCAACTTTTAAAGAGTACTTATAAAGGTTAAATCATATATTTGTTCGATGTATTCATAATGTGTTGCATAATCAAAAAAAAGAAGTTCCTCATGTTTCTACACCATGCAAGTAGGTGGGTCAGCACCATCCGACCCAAACATCTTTTTCAAAACATACTCAACGTACGGCTTACGTACGTTTTTTGATAAAACTGAGTTAGGTCTTTCAAAACAAGTAATAAAAAATATAGCTTCCTATATTAGGGAACTCAGTACAGAGCTTAGAGCTATAAGGTAGGCATATGGAAAATGAATTGTAGTATGACCTGTACGTTGATGCAACGGCATGCTTTAATTGAAAGCAAGTGATTGTTCATAAACTAAATAACTATTATGGTTAAAAAACAGCTCATTTATTCAACTTTGCACCAAATACAAGTTCAGTTATGAATACAATTCACTAAGTGACACTTTAACTGGCTACAGAGTTTGTTTAAAACAGAGTGTTTTGATGAGGCCCGGGGAGACAACCGACTGCCTAACAACACTAGGGAATCAGCGACCCATGTCATCATAGTGTCTACTCCCGATAATACGCTAACTTACCATGGACAGCGACTCGGGGTCCACCTGTATTACCCATTTTCCCGATATGACACAGTGCCATACAGTTTTACAGATAGCAGTAATAGGCCTCCCCTTTATGAATAAAAGTGGAAGGGGCTCCAACGTTACCCAGGAGTGACACAAGTTATTAAAACTTCTTACATATGTCCTGCAACTTGAAAGCATTTCTGGATATGAGGAAAAGGCATGGTGGAAATACCCAAATCACATAACTGGGATTAATCTGTGCCATATTATTGTTATATTAGAACCCAGCGTACATCTTAAGTTCCAGTGTTCGTGTAATGTTTGAAGCAAGTTACACAGTTTTTTACCTAAATTGTGTTGTATGTTTTTTTCTGCTTTGTTTAAGGGTATTAACTGTAACACTAATGTTCTCGTCCTTTGGGAGAAGTTTCCTGGGCACGTCTTGAATGTAGTGAGTGAGCTGTTGAGACAATCCACACGGCACCATTTGGAAATAGGACAGCGACCTGCACAAAAACAACGGCAACTTTTTCCATGGCAACTGAAAAAGAAAAGGCTAACAGCAGAAAAAAACACAAATTAAATGGAGTGGGAGGTTGGTATTGAATTTACAATGAGCGGTGTTAGGTGTAGCACACCCATTGCATTGTGTTCGCCTGGGGTAGCACAGGAAGTGTTCACCTGGGTTAGTCGCATAATGGCGGCAGTAAATAATTCTCATTTCCTTTTTTTAAAAAAAGACATTTTCACTAAGTTAAAGTGCCATTTTTGGTTTATATCATTGTTGATCTATTCGTTATACTTTTCATGCATTGTCATGTTAAAATTGGGAGTTTTGATTTTTTTTTGGTTATATGGAAATGAGTGTATGCATACATTTAAGAGAATTACTGATGCCAATATTTTTCCGTAATGATACCAAATTAAGGTTTGATGCCTCAAATAGTGAAAAATTGCCTTGAATATTGGATTCTGGCATAAAAATCAGCCCATTTTGCATTCAAAAAGCAGTTTTGGTAGCCAAACCTCTTGATTTCTTCATGTTTATTGAGTTTATGAAGCATTTAATCCATCAAATCAAGAATAGGTTTGCCGGATGCCATTTTATAAAACAGTTAAGGTAGGTTAAAACTGAAGAAAAAAATGTACACTAAATTTTGTCACTGTCGACCGCATATATCTTGATCGATACTCAGTCGATTCGCGAAAACTTTTCTTATTTTAATACGTTATAGTGTAGGCTTTGTCAGAATAGCTGCTTTAAATATTCACTCAAAGTTAAGTATTTTTACAGGTGTAGCACACCCATTGCATCACGGGAAGTGTTCACCTTGGGTAGTCGCATAATGGCGGTCAATAAATAATTCTCATTTCTTTTTGTAAAAAAATGCATTTTCACTAATTTAAAGTGCCATTTTTGGTTTATATCACATTGTTGATCTATTTGTTATATTTTTCATGCATTGTTAAAATTGGGAGTTTTGAATTTGTTTTGCTTATATGGAAATGAGTGTATGAATACAATATTTTGGCATTTCAATGTTTATGTTTTTTTAAAGGGAGCTTTCATTCATGAGACAAGTTGTTTTTTAGAAGATACATGACCCCCACTTTTCTGTGGATATTTGGCAGCATATGTGTCTTTTGTGATGAGAATGTAAGTTATTCATTTTTAATTTGGGCCTAGATATGAATGACAACATGGCATTTAATTTTTAATTCATACACAACTCAATGCAAAAATCAATGGGCGTGTTACACCTTAGCTTTCCAAATTCCGGAAGAGAAAGAGGGCGCCTGAAGTACTTCCGGTTTGAACTTTCGGTTTCTAATTGAAGAGTCAGCAAGGGGAGAGAACAGTTATGTTTACTTTTTACAATATCCCGATGCACGGGCAATACCAGACCGGTGGAAATTGGTAGATTTAAATGTGATTATCAAAATATCCGCATTTAGATAATCTTTATTATATGTTAATATAATTTTAAAAGATGCCTATACTACTCGTATGCTTTATGAGTTGAAATACGTATTTTGTATTAGAGATTAATTTGTTTTCTATTATGTCATTGCACTTACGAAGATTGATTGTACTGGGCTTGACTGTTCGGACTTTTGAATTGTATTATATTTGTTTTAATAATATTTTTTGACATGATTTTTTATATGTTCCTTAAAATGATTATGGAGCTGTAGTTTGTAGTTTTAAATGACCTGGGGAAATATGTAGTCATAAGAAGAAATATAATTAACTTTATTTTTTTTGTTTGTTGTTGTACATGTTGTAAGCAATATACAGTTAACACAACTTGACGATCCATGGTTACATCATTCTAATTTTGAACGAACTAATCGTTTAGCTTTTGCTTAAAAGACAGTGCGAACTATTTCCCATTCAGTTCATATTAGAATTGATACATATTACCATAGCCATACACATGTAATTCTCCCATGTGTATGTGCATTGGTTTATTTGTATACTATTAGGTGAAGTCGACGCCCTTTTTCCAAGAAGTTATATTTACTAAGATTCCGCACTATTATCTGTGCGTATGTATGGAGTATAATGTATTGCCTATTAATATAAATTAAATGATACACTACGCACTGCATTAGCACAACCAGCAGAATAAAAATGCATTAGACGTTACATATAAAAATGTATATTCTACTTGACTTAATCATATTTTATTTTTTCAAATGTTTACAATATAGCATATGAATTGTACAAGGTATATAAAAACTTTAGAACGAAAGCTACATGCATCGCTTAATAAACAATTGTTTTTATTAAGATTGAATTTGTAATTAGCATAATAATAACAGTTATAGTTTCACATGTTAAAGAAAACAAACCATACTAGTCTACAGGAAATAACAAAATAACTTTCAAAAGAAAGTGGAATTAAATAGAACTGTGAATGTTATACTTGTTTTTAATCCGCAAGACGTTTAACTTGAACATTAACTGAGGTGTAACAAACTATGTGTCGGGTAGGAGTGAATACTGAATATTAAATTGTATTAATTGTATTAAATATGTAAATAGAAACAACTACTTGGAAATTTATCATCCGGTAAAAAGGTATGCGATGTTTTCAGCCAATTTTGACATCGGATTGTTATGTACACATTTATTAAACATTGTTTGTAAATTTTTACTTCTATTATATTGATTTAATATCCAAAATTATACAACTTTCCAATAGTTTACCGTATCTTTTATTGCATGCTTTGATAAGCATATTCTGCATTTAAAACTGGTTTTGGATGGCTGAATTATGTGAATGCGAAACTTCTTGTTCGACTTGTTCATCTTTTTCATCTTAGTAAAAAAAAGGTTATAAGTCCAACAGGAAGAGCAGCGTTCACAGAACACAGTCACTCCAACAAGTATTACAATACAAAGGTGATACAAAAAGTACATCACAAATACATGCAGTAAAATAGCACATCACAAACATATAAGGGTTGACAACAAGGGTACAGCCTTAAGTAAAGCCGTAAGTCTGATATTCATTAATATTAAGATTCTGACCAAGCTTGGTAAAGATTAGATTCAAAAGTAAGGCGCTAGGGTGTTGACAAGGCAAAATATAGAATGTCTGACTAGGCGCTAGGGTGTTGACAAGGCAACCTATATAATGTCTGACTAGGCGTTAGGGTGTTGACAAGGCAAACTATAGAATGTCTGACTAGGCGCTAGGGTGTTGACAAGGCAAACTATAGAATGTCTGACTACGCGCTAGGGTGTTGACAAGGCAAACTATAGAATGTCTGACTAGGCGCTAGGGTGTTGACAAGGCAAACTATAGAATGTCTGACTAAATCAAGGGTGATAACTTTGATGTTTATTATTCAATATTAGCGTTTTTTTAACTCATCCGATCTCTTACTGATATTACACGTCTCTGACAAAGTAAGGTAAATATCCGATGCTACGTAAAGGCGCTAGAATGTTGACAATGCACCATATAGCATTTTTCATTAAATAGAATATATTTTAATAGTAAGCCAAATATGTCCCATGAACATTGTTTACTTGTAATACAATTATTGATTTCAATATAGTTAGATGGCAACAGTACATTTGTTGGTAGTTTTTGTACACACATATATATCACAGTACAGCATATATAGTTAACGAAACCGTAATGAACTTGTTTTACAGATTAACAATAATTCAAAATAAGTTTTCAATAGCGCGTCAGATGTTTCTAAATATTAATTCTGTAAGTTCATATACGTCCGTATTCTGACTTAAGCATGCACCATTCATCATAAATGGTATTCATTTGATTTGAGAATTCTTGAGAATTCTTGGGAGAGATCTTTGGTTATTGTACTTAAAGCTGTTCAGTCCCTATTTTAACTGGTAATAACTCATGAATATGAATGAGTCACGTGTGAAGTAGTTTCAAATCGACGAACACCCCAAAAGTCGGTATATAAGGAGAAATCGATACGTAAAATTTCACATCTTTATTTAGCCTCCGCACAGGTAACATCGATAAATATACGGCTCTAGAATATATGTGCTCAAAAAATAGTTGCCCGAAATGGGATTTGAACCACGGCCTTGCACTTGTAAGATTTGAAAGATGTACGCTGAACTTCTAGACCACTGCTATTTACTGGTATTTTGTAGCATTTTTAACAATAAAAAGGCATTACGTAATAACAAGAGCGCGCACACAAACTCATCAAGCGCTAAATAACAAGTCGAGATATGACTGATTTGAGGCTAAGTATTAGTTTCATAGTGATAAGATACAGTAGTACACCAGGCAATGTTAATTTATACGTGCGACAATATGGTCTGCTTATTTATTGATCCATCATTAGTTGCGTTCAAATATGTTAAGTTATTTTGCCTCATAATATATGGTAGTTAGTATACTATTTCACAAGTAGCGTTGTAGTTCAGTGGATAGAGCACAGGACTTGAAATCAGAAGGTCGTGTGTTCGAGCCCCGAAAGAAGCTAACTTTTCTTTTTGTAAAAATGACTGTTACCTGTGTATAGGTACGATGTGCACTGGTCGATGAATATACAGTAAATGATTTCCTTCGCTATAATTGCTCGCTTAAATACCCGATTTCGACATGCAGTAGGAACGCCACGGACCTATAACATATCAGTTCTGTTCGCATTTTAACTCCGCGAACATGGACTATTTCTTTGTATTTTACGGACTATTTTACGAATTTTCAATTAAAACAGACGCCATTTTATTACACCCGAAATTGGGCGCGCTACGTCGGCGAGCACTACGGGTACCTATGGAGTCTAACAACACGCGTACAGTGTTTCATACCGTAGATTATGTAAACACTAATACCTTACCGGACGAAATAACGTCCCATTATGTGTCAACACGATGCAGTGTTGGTGACTGACAGGTCACCGTGACATAACTTGACACGTGAAATTGACATGTTGTTGCAAGTTGGATTTGGGATTATTGTCTGCTGCTGGAGGTCCATGATCAAGGTATTTGTTTTGTCATTAAAATGTGTTTGTTAATAAACAGTACACACCCCTTTTAGATCGTGCATATTTAGACATTGGCCAAATACAGTGCCTTAAAAAGTAGTGTATAATAGAAAGTTCATAATCACTATAAGTGTTTTGCGTGTACTCCGATATTTCCAGTTACTGGATGTACTGTAAACTGTAGAACGTTTCGTGGAATAAAACAATTGCTAGTAGAAATGTTATCAATGTCCCCCGCACCCCGCCCCCCGCCCCCACCCAAGTACGGTAGATGGGGGTGTGGGGGTAGATGGAGCTTGCATACCGAAAACAAGGAGGGGGTAAGAAAACTAGAAACCCCCTCAGATGCATGAATGTAAATAGTTAGCGTTGTCTCTATATCGTTATGTTCATTTTCTCGCACATTCGTGAATACATAACCCGATACAACTACCATTGAAACAATGTAATCTACCATAGACATTTGACTGAAATATCGGTCAGATTCATATTTATGTGCAGTAAAGTTTTGAGGCAAGGAAGTGATTTTGAATTTACATTTATTTACATTCTGTTGCGAAAAAAACAACGCAATTTTGAGAAAGTACATTTCACTTCAAAGCCTTTAAGGCGGTGTAGCTACTATGCTTGCCTCCAGTGTGTCTAAAAAAAAAAAGACTATTCCATGGGCTGGAAATATGCTGTGAAAGTGGAACAATGTTTTTAATGGATCTCCAGTTGGGCTACATTATATTTTACATGTATAATGAATGATGAGAGATGTTTTTATTACATTAACCGTGTTATTGAGCACAAGTAGTATTCATGCTTTATTCAATTTAGTTATTTTATCTTTTACAAAGTGGTAGGTGAGACAGATTAGATTTGGCCTTTCCGTTCGTCTGTCACAAATCTTGTCTGCGCTACTTGTTGGATTTTGACGAAACTTTGTACAAACTCTTTATTACTTTCTCTGAAGCTAATTTCATAAAACTTCATACTTTGAATGCCTTTGGTGAAATGATAATCCCTGTTTATTTTGAAGTCAGTAGTTGAAAGGTCCGTTACCATGACCGGAAAATGAAAAGTATTGCCCACACAGTTTTTCCTCTTACCTAAAGCAAATTTCATGAAACTTCATTGTTGGACAGTGGAAAGAGGATGATCGTTTAATTTTTAGGTAAAAGGTCAAGTTCCCTGCAGACATCCACTATCCAAGGATAAGCATATGTTACAACACACATGTTATAATATTAATGGTATAATATATGAATATTTTTTTGCACAATGTTGAATCCAGTAAAACAAGTGGTTTTGTTCACCGATACTGTCGCCTGTGAACCAAACCACTGTTAATTACAGGATTCAACAGTGTGTAAGACATATTCCGATCATTCATTTTTTTTTTTAAATCATAAATTAAAAAATATATATATTAAAACAAACAAAACATGGTATTTGTTGAAAACAGATCGTATTCAAATTTTCAAAATAGCCAATATTCGCAGAATATAGTAGATTTCAACTGCTGAAAAACAAACATGTATTATTTTCCAGGAAATTAATACTTCTATGAATATAGTATATATGTTCAGGGAAATGTTTAATATGTCTTGTTTTCAAATACTACAAATCCGTAACGCACCGCACATGTTATATTCAGTATTTACTTTCAATATAGTAGTGAGTATGACGCTGTTCTGGGACCATATATAATATAAAAGAATAATATATATTAAATATATATATATATAACTATATAAATATATATATATATAACTATATATGCCCTATAAAGTATAATCGACCCGCACTTTTTGGATTCACGCGAACAGTGTTTCACAACACCAACAAATCTTGGCAAGTGCTCCATAGACACACAATGTCATGTCCACGTTTATGTTATGAACTCTTCGAGTCTACACATAAGTCATGTTTGTTACCGACAGTAGCATGTATGTTTACTCGTCAGTCATTTATTTACTTGGTTAAAGGGACAAATGCCAATCTTGCTTTCTTATTCAAACTCGAGTCGCCCCCTCAGTTTTAAACGAACAGTTAAAAGAATATACTTCTTTCTGCCTGTTAAACTTATATTAGTTTATCGCTTTTTCTGATTTCGAAAATCTAACTCTGCAAACGTATGTTGCCGCCATCATGATTTCATTTTCCGATATACCGTTGCAACATTGTTTGTTAAAAGATAAAACTGGCCACTCTGACATAACACCCAAAGCATTGTATAGATAAAAAATTTAGTGTAAGAATACAATGAACACATACATTTTAAATATATGTGTTTACATAACGAAATTATTTAATTGGTTTCTGTAGCCGGTCCGTCTTTCCTTAATGAATATGCATGTTGCCGGTCTGTGGTCCGACGGTCCTGTTACTTAATAGTACTTGTCTCCGTTTATTGAAATTCTACATATATACAGAGGAGAGATGTAATCTATAGGATTTTGTTATTATGCTCGCTTCTAAAATGACGAAATAAATCGATTTGAATAAAAGGCGCATTCTCAGCAATACACAATCGTATTGTGTGTACGGGTTGGAGGGGGGAAACCCACGGGGGTGGAGGATACTACCGTAATGTTGCTCTCATAAATACTGTTAACATACAACATCAATAATATAACAACTACTGAACAATGCTGAAATCGATTATCTTATAAATGAATTCATAATTCCACAATTTATTCCGTGCGAAGATCGATTTGGAACGTCGATTCGGCGTATTTAAACGATTTACGGGTGTACTTGTTAATTTTTCGGGGGGAAAAAAGTACTTGCCTCCCGATTTTTTTTATATTTTACATATCTACAGAGGAAAGATGTATTTACGCGTACATGCTTTTGTTTTTTTCTCTCTGCTTCTAAAATGATTAAATAAATCAAATTTGATTAAAACTGCGCATTAGCAGCTATTACAACTTAATCAATACGGTATGGAGGGTGGTGGGGGTGGAATGAGGGGCGGGGCTGCAGGGATACTACCGTAATGGTGTCCTGTACGATTTTTCATATTTTAGCGAACACGGTGTACTTTGTTAATTTTGGTGAAAAAAAAGTACTTTTTTTCTGATTGACTTTAAATTTTGGGTTTTAAATAGTAGACATGTTCAATGATCACTTTCGTGAAAAAAAAATTCATTCTCGCTGTTAAAACTTTTTTTTTTGCAATTTTTTTCGGATTCAGAAAATTAGCACCTGCAACATATATTTTCACAATCCTCATTTCCTTTCCCGACGTACCGTTACAATTTTGTTTGTTAAAACCTATTCTGAGCACTCCGGCATAAACCAAAAGCATGTATAGATCAGAAATTTAATCTGGAATGCATGGATACATACATTTGAAATATATGTATTGAAATAATGGAATTATTTCATTTATTGTGTACCCGGTCGCGTCTGTAAATGGTATATGCATTATGCCGTCTTTGAGTACCGTGGGTCATGTTAGTTAATTTTGGGGAAAAAAAAGTACTCGTCTCCGATTTCATTAAAAATTGCATATGGACAGAGGAAAGATTTATCTACGCGTACGTGTCATTTTTTGTTTTTTATTCTCGCTTCGTAATGACAAAATAAATCGATTTTGATTTAAAAGCGCATTTTGGCAATTTAATACCTTAAAACAATCCTAATTCATCCCTGTTGAAAAATACCTTTAACTATTAATGGGAATTACAACGAAGTGTACACCAATTCTGTTCGACCAATGTAGTTTGTGAATATTATTACTTTACCAACGATCTGTGATGGTGTTTCTGTTATAATCATAGTTTATAAATAAGAGGTGAAGAAATCTGACCAGTGACAATTTTCCCGATAATGTCATTTTGTTATCGATTTTATCACGTGACATTGTTGATAAATATTCCTACGCCAGAGGGCTGGCGCTTCCTACTGATGAGCTGGTGAACATGAAGTTACAAATAAAGACACGCCTACAAAGTAGAAATCGACTTGATATAGGGACTCTGTAGCTTTAACAAAACTTCCAACTAGACTCTTTTCAGATTAAATAACAATTTTTATTCTCTATACCTGTTGCTTCTTAAATTTGCTGTGTATGGTTCAACACACGACATCAACATGTTCTCATCTTAATAATCGGTTTTATAGTGTCTATTTCATGTAATTTGTGCCGCAAGAGCGAGTCAGACATATTATTACACGTGCATTTCGTGCTGTTATGCAAGAAAGTTGATATCGTAGTGGTTTATTCGGTAGATAATCAATTCCTATAGCAATAGAACACATAAGTTAAAGAAAATGGCTCAAATGACCAATGAGAAAAGGGCTCGTGCGATAGGCCTGAAAGGCGATAAAACATTAACATTGTTCATTTCGAACGCTTTATATACGTATATTCCTAATTTCGTGTTTCATTTTTTTATGCTTCATCATGTTCATTATTTGTTTTAAATTTCATGAAACTACGACTTTCCAAAAGTATTGTTTTTTATACATCTTTCTTATTTCATCATGTTCATTGTAGTTTTTTACATTCTATTACAAAGTTATATTCGTCTTCTAACAAATTTACATTGTTTACATTTTTAATCGTCGTAGGGGACTCTTTCCGTATTTTGTCATCGGCCTGTCTCAAGTTCTAGCCTATGTGAGGAGAATCTTATACTCTGTAAAAAAAGGTTTGACCATGGCAAATGATCGCTCAACCATGGCATTCGACCATAACCCTTATTATCTCAGTTGATAATTCATAATAGATCAACAATCAACAATAATTTTCGTTTACAATGAAGTTTGCGAAAAAATAATAATCTTTTTATTGGTTACTCGAATGTGTTCGTAACTGTTACTTTTATGGACTTTGCAACATTTTTTACAGACCCTTTGTGTGTTTGCGTATTTTTAAAAATCAAATCTGGTTTTGAGAATTCATGTTTAAGGTACCGAAATTAACCGGGTAGGGTAGACCTTGTTGTGAACTAAAATCAAGATACTTAAATTATGTCCACTAGTTTTATTTTATATGACTTTATATACACTGGACCAAAACTTTTTTTTGCCGATATAGTCTTGTAAAGGCCTTCGTGAATTTATTGATATTAAAAACATCAAGATTTAGATTAAAATCGAAAGTAGCTATATATCTATAACAATCTTGATAAATTGTTTAATTCTGTGTTCCAATTTTGAATTAAATTGTCTTTAAGTATTTGCTAAAATACATTTAGAAATGGGGTTACATTGCCTGCCCTTTGTGCAAGCATATCATATACCTTTCTATATATTTATTTTCATCAGATGTAACATATTGGCAGCCAGTATTTTATAATTAACTATAATCTCCTCGTTTAATAGCCACCCTCCTTGATCTCCGTATATAAGTTATTTTGTGTAGACACTTTACCCCGAATAGTCGTTTTCAAAAACTCAAATGTGTTCCTTTCTACTTGTTGGCCTTTATGAAACCCCACACTCTCTGAAGAATAATTTAATACGGGTGTAACAAGCTTCTCAAATAAGATCAGCGTGTG